>MU134592.1:2517-16915 GCA_015039355.1 Ramaria rubella
CTGAGCACTGGCAGATGGGAATCCAAAGATATATAAGCTCACAGAAGACTACATACAAGGATACACACCTGGCAGATGGGAATCTGAAGAGAAAACCCTAAGGTTCCCACTGCTGAGATAACTACCTAAAGAAGTACACAAATAAACACCAGAACATACTGCAATTACATAACAGGATTGGAATCCAATGCTGTGACATAACAGGGGGCACTTATTTAAGTGAACATGAATAAAGAGAGAAGGGAAGGAGAGATAATGGAGGAAAGGGAGAAATGGGGAAGAATGGATAGAAGGAAGAGAGAATAGAGAAATGTAGAACCACATGAAATGGTACAGATATCCCCTATTGCTTCATATGTGGTTATGCTGAAGCTGCAGAGGGAGGATAATCGAAACATACTGTAATAAATTGACCAACTCTTCATGTCACATGTCACAGGCCCATCTGAAGTGAAGGCATTTCAATGTCACAGCAGCCTACATTGAAGTCTCTATATAGGTATACCAAATTTTTGCCCTTTTGGAGCTAAAAATCAAATTTTCACCTGCCATCTTAGTTTCCTACATAAGAAGTGAATTTGAGACATCTTTTGGGATTGCTGAGACAGTTCACCATTGCTTCTGTTCTTCCACAGTGAGTGTCATCACTGATTTGGTGTGTTCAGTGCAAATTTACATAATGTACTAGTACAGCTGGGTGGAGGGCTCAGAAATGTATGATGAGAATGGAGTGAACAATGACATAAAGCACTGGGTGGAGCAGTGGTTATTCTGTGGACAGTAGGTAAGATTAAGTCAGCGGTTTGAATCATGGCTGTGAAGAGTATAAGGTTTTGGTTACAGTCACACCAACTTTTGAAGCCTGTTCCCAGTGAATCAAAGTTGTCATGGCTGAAGGCCATGAAGAGTTGGTCAATTTATTACAGTACATATTTACTTTGAGAGTATACAGGTGTGTTGACTTTTTTTTGTGTGCATGTGTGAGATCTGTGTGCACACATGCCAGCTTGTGTGTATATGCATGACATATTCATTTTAGTGCTTGGGAGAGCATAGGCCTCATTCCATTCTGAGTCATTCTGAAGCCATTTATCCACTTATTTCTCATCATTCTTATGCCTCTCCTGACTTTTCCCATTTTCCAATATTTTTTTCATTATTTTTCCCATTCCCTGTTATTCTATTTTCACTCCTTTTAAATTGGCTGCTCCAAAAAGATCCAATCCAATTATGTAACCACAGTTCATTTGCAATGTTGTTACATAATGGGATTGGATTCCAATCCTGTTACATAACTCGTTTGGAGACTCTGCCATGCATGATGGCCCCGCCCCCCACTGAGCTTGATTAGCCAGACGATCTCTGACAACGCATGACACAGAATGAATGAACAGTCTGCAGAACCAGGGACCGTTGGCATCGAATGCATCGTTCGTGACTGCACTTGTCTTCAACACTGCATTGCATTCACGCTGCTCCACCCTCGGTTCAAGACGATCTATGAGGCCTGGACCTTTCTGACCCCAAAAAGGTGCGTGGGGTGGGGAGGAGGGAATATGGATCTAGAACTTGGCCATCGTCTATATCGATATTGAGATTAGGATGGGGGTTTCAGACTCAGTAGGTGGGTACCTACAGAGGACAAGTCTGGGGAGGATCCAGGGCGGAGCATGGTGTGTTCGTGCTCATGGATTTTGGTCTGTCACGGGTGAAATAATGTTCTAGATCTGGTTAGAAGTAGCAGAATGGGGGAGTGCTGGGGAGAGTTTGCATATACAATTCTGGGGCGGAGGGCTACATCTTGTAACATTCTCGTTCCATCCTCCTGGCCTCCTGCTACCTGGTTCTCTCTTGACTTTCACCAGCTTTCACCTCGTTAAGTTCTGGGTTCAATTGCCCCATTTCTGTCGCTGTGGTCTCACTCGCCATTGCGGCGCTCCCACCCCCTTGCTGTTCTGGCGGTCTTGTTCTGAACCATTCTCCTGTTGAAGTTGTAAGCCATGTGATCTTATGCGAAACTGCCATCTGTCATTTCTTCTCAGCTAGGAGAAATCCAACAACGTTCACCTAGCGACACGAAATTTAACAACAATATATTCCCCACAAAATGGTCATTGCATTTCAGCCAGATACTGGACCCTTCACTACCAGTCAGCCAATGCACACACCTGGTGCCATGGCTAAGGCTAGCTTCAGCCTAGGCAAATTCATTCATGCAAGCACCATAACTATAGACACCCACACTTCACCCAATTCATCTGATTACTCTGTACCCAAATGTGAGTGACCATTCGATCATTTGAATCACAGCGTATGTGATTTGATTGATACATACTAAGCAGGTGATTATGAAAAGACTTCCTGAGACTCTAGTGGCCGTAACGCTGTAGCACTCAAAAAGCAAGGAGTTGAATATGGTTACAGCGATGGCTGACGTTGGTAGTGGTATCAGCTTGATTAGGACACAGACAAAGCAAGCCATTGTGAAGTGACGTCCGTGGGTCTTTCTCAAGATTTGGTGGCCTTATGGCTAAGTTGCGGAAATGATGGATGTGCACTGTAGTGTACTAGTGTCAGACGGAAGCATGTCCGGGGCCTTGAATATTTGACAACATGATCATCCACAATATGGTCTGGCCCCCACATGCATCACTGGAAAAAGACAGCTAATTGCATTTTGCAAGTAGCTGTGAGTGGACCAGAAGGATACCTATATATCACCCCTTTAAAAATATTTCATATTCTTAAACACAGACACCTTGCAGGACATATTGAGCTCTGGTTCCAGCTTCATACCTCCACTCTTGCCAAGTCCCACTTCCTGCTGATCACCAAGTTCACACACTGCAGATATTGAGCTTATCCAATGCATTATTTTCGTCTTCCTATTTCAACCGCATCTGCACCCTCCCTATGTGCTCCTACTACCCCTTCCATCCCAGGTGTCTGCAGCCATCACACAGCCCCAATGTGTGGCTCCAACATGCTTGTAGATGAATGCAGCAGCAGGCAATCCCAGTCAGCCTCAATGGTGCCCTACCACCCCCTTGCACCCTGCTTGTACATCTACCGAGGTATGTGAACCTGTGCATCCTTGTTGAAATCATGTTTTCTCTTATTACTGTGTATCCTTCACCATTCACAGGTAAAGCTCCTAGGAAACAACTGGCAACCAAAGCGGCATGAAAAACCACAGCTGCAACAGGTGGTGTGAAGAAGCCTCATAAGTTCAGGCCTGGTTTGTGAATGGTCTTCATTCTTATATGACGTGACATCCATCCTAATACAACCTTGAGTCACCCCATCAGCCAGCCTCCAGCAGTTCAACTTTCCATCATGCAGACTGTAAGTTTTGGCCTCTATTAATTTACTTGTGAAATGGGTCACTGCTGCGCATGACATGAGCCAATTCCCTCTTTTGAATATCAATGGAAGCTGAAGGACTGTAACAACTTGCTAAGTTCAAATTCTGTTCACACTTCAAGTCCCCCTTGTCAGCTGATTTTGGGTACCATCCTTCTTTTGGAATAACTTAGTATCATTGCAAGGTGATGCATCTCATTATTTCTTGTTTATCAATAAAATGGCAGTTATTTCCATTTGTTCTTTGTATATTCGAAGCTGTGTACTGTCAAATGTAGACACATTTCCTTCATATACACATTTATTTCCTGTATTTATTCCATCATGATACCATATGTCCCCTTGCTTGTCTATGACTCTTGCAACAAAGTGCTGCCTCATTGCATCATAGTATACAATCCCAGCCAAGGATAGACTCTTATGGTGGTTATGTGTGTCTTTTGTGATCATATTGTGTGAGATTTTAATCATGTAAGCATTTGTGATGTGGAACACCACTAATTCAGGTGCACTGGTATATACTCGTTCTTCAATAACTCTCCTTCTACACAAACATAGTCTTGCTGTTGTACATTTTGTTGTTAGTACTTGGTACCATTGTTGAACAGTGTGATTTTCAGGTGATTCTGAAAAGCCAGCCAATGATGCACCTCTGTCCCAGTTAAATATGTCACATATCACAGACAGAGAGTTTCCTGTCTTAGGAGCAAATCCTATATCACAGGAGGTACAATGTGCATTTAACATCATAATTGGTGCAGATAGATCGAACATGTCATGAGCTACATCATCAAGACTAGTGTAGGCACCATTAATGGGAAAATTCCAGGCATGTGTTCGATGGAAATCTTGTTGTAATTGATCCCTGGCCCTTTCAAATGAAATTGTTCCAATCTCCACCTCTTGAAAACTACTATGCAGCAATTGCCAATGCCTATTGTGCAATGCATAAGTATTATAAGCCAAATTATCATTCTCCTTCCATAACAAATGCATAATCATGAACAGGGCATCATAAACACAGGAAGAGGTTGCAGAATTCCACTGTACCCCTAAAGGGCCAGGGTTCTCCTGCCCGGGTGGTGAGATACTGTTCTTTCTTTGTCTTCTTTCGTCACTGGCATATCAGGGAAATATTCTAGTTCATTTAGCCTTTTTTGTTCATCTTGACACCAATAGTCATCTTACCTGAATCATGACTAAAATATAGTAAAGGCTTGGACCCTTGAGCAACTACATATGCAATGTGTGAGAACTTCACATTCTTTGTTTGTGTATCGATCATGTTCAACTGAATGTATATCTATTATCTCATTGTGAATATACCAATCAACATCTCCAGCCACTTCAAGTAAAGGAAAAGGATCATCATTTGACCAACATAGTGCAGCATGCACATGTTTTAGGTACAAAGCTTGATCCCTTCCAAAGCTGATACTCCCTTATAATTGTATTCCTCCAGTCTCCAATTATATCACTTGGCAAATTTCTTTCATATCTCAACTTGGTTATTTCATCCAATACCTCCAATTCTCTGAATTCTTGTCTCAACCATCCTGAGGCACCACCCATAATTTTATTCAGCTCAAAATTCTGCAATATAACTGTCCCACTTGCAGATGCACTTCTTGACAAGCTAGTATAATATGATTGGTGGGTTAGGCAACCCCTTAAATCAACTACATTATTAGGTCGAGTTCTGCCTTGGCATCCATAATCTGTCATGGAGAAGTTTTGCAAAACTTGTACCTGTTGTTCATAATAGTTAGAGTATCATCATTTGGCAGACGACAAATTTTATCTTGAGCAGACCTGACCAATGGGAACCCACATTCAAAAGGTAGACCATCAAGATGAATGGGAACAGGGGGGTTCTAAGTTTTGACAAATAAAAACATCTTAAGACTCTCTTATCTTTTAGTAAGCCTTGAGCACTTCCAGCCCACCACTGTTCCCTCAGCACCATTGGTTACACAGCATGGTGTTGCAATGTTATGTTTTACTAGTACAGGCATGCCATGACATATTGAAAGTTTTCCTGCACAATGCTGACTTGCTTCATGGGGGAGATTCCACATGACATGTCGTAATTCAGGACTCAGTACATTGGATGCTCTTCGTGGGTCTTTCACTCTTGCTCTTGATATGTTTTCTATGGTTATCTTCATTCATCTTGGGTGAACCTAAAGTATCCATGGAGTAAAAATGATGGAGTGGTTGCTTGGTGTCATTTGAATAGCGATCCGACCCCAACATGTTGTATTTATCTCTGTGTGCATTAGGCCCAACAATGATTGATATGTTACGGAATCTAGCTTGATTTAGCTTGACCTTTTTTGCAGGTCTTCCTCCAACTAAAGTTTTTAAAAATGATATATCAGCAGCAGTGCATGCCTTGTATCTCATGTTTTGCAATGCTCTTCGCAATTTTACATCTTCAGGAGTTTGGGTTGTCTGTCGCATGTTTTCTCTCAAGATAACAACTGTGGTGAATTGATGCCAGGCAGCTTTTCCAATAGTGGCCTCTTGTATCTCATTAGTAACACCTTGTAGTTTATTAGTTCCTATTGACCCACTGTATAATGTATATTGAGAAATAGGTGGTAGTTGTGCAAAATCACCAGCAAGTATTATATTCATTCCACCAAATGCTTCAGTATGACAATTCAAAGCATAACATAATTGCTTGCTGATAGTATATAAATAAGTAGAACCTAACATAGAGACTTCATCTAGCAAAATATAATCTGTACCAATTAGTCTGACCTTTACTTCACTGAGCAATGTTCTATTCACTTTAGCAGATCTTGATAGTTTGGGATAGCAATGAATGATATGTGGTGCCTCCTATCAATGCTGAGGCAGCACCTGTTGGGACAATTAATTGAAACCGATGAGGTTCATTGTGCTCTTCAAAGAAATGAGCCAATGCTTTAATCACTTGTGATTTTCCTGTTCCAGCCATTCCACCCAGGTACATTTTTAATTGTTCACCTGAAGGCTGAGGCTGGACAGCATGGTTTCCTACAATTCTAAAAGCACGTTCTTGGTCTGGTTTCAAACCATATTCATGTACAGTGTCATCTACCTGCTGTTTATGTATGGCTTGCTTAGCTTGGAAATCATTGCATAAATAGCTGGCATCAAGTATTTTAACTTGATTTGGTACAAAATCAGTGGGATTACAAGGTGAAATTGTGTCATGTTGTGCACCTGCTGGACTTATATTATGTAGGCGGGGATCTATATGCCTTTCTTTCTCATTTTCTAGGATAGTTCTCCATTCTGGTGGGGTATTACCTTTCCCATCAATAGGTATACATTCCTCCAGGGGTGGCAGGTCATCTAAGCAGTCATCCAGCCACCCAGAAGTCATTGCAATTTTCTCAGCAGTATGCATTCCATGTTCTTTAGCTAATGTTTTGTGCCCTTTATTTAAAACATCTTCCAATTGCATGTCTGTCATGTCCAGTTGTCCATAGAGTAGATCTTCATAGTTATCTTCAATTTGGTCTTTGTCATCATCAAAAAAAATGTTGTCTGTTGATACAGCATGGCCCTTAAGATGTTGTGAATGATGATCATCTCGGGCATCATTGCACTCAAATCTTATCTGCATAAAACTCATTATTTGCAGTTGTCTATCTGTAAAAGTATAAGAGGTGAAAGCATCTTCCCATGATTCAAAATCATTCTTGAGATCAAATCCAGTGCGCCATGGTTTGAATAATGTCAACATTGTTGCACAGTAATATTCATGGTCCCCTTTATCTCTCCTTGGTATTGTACCACCTAGGAAATTAGGAACTAAACCTTCACTATCAGGGGAAAAATTTATTCCATGTGAATCTCGCTGTGGGTGACCATTTTCATGATTCAACACCTAACGACACTTATCACTGTTGCTATCCCCTCCATGTCTTACCGACACTAGCAATACTAGCAATATTTGCCGTCCAAGATCAGATCACTCAACCTAACAACCGATCATCGATATATGCGGCTCCAATAACAGTAGATAGGAACATCAATCACCACGATAGTTATACCTCCATTTAGTATATAGCCCACATGGTATCTATCCGACATCGGTGAATACATCTAGTATAAAACAGTAGGATAGAACGCATGTATTTCTTTAGTTCTATTATCACAAGTCTTCCCCCTCTCTTTACTTGGGGTTGTCTACACATCTAAGTCAAACGACGAGTCTAATGACTATTCTGAACTCATCATTCTCTTATCTCTATCTCTATTCAGTCTTAACGATCAATGTTGATAACATCACTATAACTTTATTTGCTAAGTGAATTCTACTTTCTTCTTTCAGATTACCTCTCTATTCCAGTCCCAACAAGTAGGCACCATCATGGCACCATTCACTTAACTGTCTTAGTCTGTATACTTTGCATACATCATCGCTAACACTTTCGGCTTCGTCGGAAGGGTTCTTTAACCACATTTGTTGTTACTAACTTTGTTCCACCAAAGATAACAGGTTAAGGGTGGTTTTTGACAGTATAATAGAACTAACACCTACTAGTCAGAATCCTCCTCCCAGTCTCTCCCTTTCAAGTATGTCGGATAGGACAATCAACTCATAGGGTCACCCCCGATACTCCCCTATTGATCATATCCAAACCCGTTCCCAAAAACCCACCATCACACCACTACCTTTACCAAATAGAGGTGTATCAGCACCCTTCTCACAGATTTATCCAACAGCATCCCAACAGCACCAATCTGACACATATATTACACCCAGCTTTATTCCAGACCTCCCCCCACATATGTCATCATTCCCACATCAATCGACATTGGTATTACCTCAAACAATAGGAAAAGAGGAAGCCGAACTTCGACAACTTAGTGAGAATCTTTGCCAGACTGAAGCACTGATAAGTGATCAGCAGAGACAACTTGTTGCGACTCGAGCACAACTAGCGCAAGCTCGTACGGGAGCACAATGGGCTGGTATCACTCTAGAACCTATCAGTAATCAACCCATACAGTTACCACATTCGTTGACAACTATGTCATCGCTTTCATCTTCCTCACATCCACCAATCCCGACACTGGCACAGTCGGATTCAGAATTCTATATGCCAACTCAACAAGCAATTAATCATCCTTATACAGCAGTAGCATCAAATATCTTTCGGCCCAGCACTACTTCCCGAATGCATGAATAAAGATCCCCTTATCCTCGTCCTGGGACCGCATATATGCAACATAAACCACCAATCACTCTCCAACCTCTGTTTTCTCAACCTCATCGACCTCCCATTGATCCAATAGCAACCCCACTTCCGCAACCACCAACCGCTCATCCGACAATGCCAAGAATGGAACACCTGAGTGCCTCTCATGTGTCACCTTCACCATTCAACAGTCCAACTTTTAGAGGGAACCCACCTGATTTCAACAGCAGACAATGGCAAGGCTTCCCAAGAATGCCTCCTTCCGCTCTGCTGCCTAGTCCAACAGTATTGACTACGTCGCATCGCCACAATGTGTCAACACCATCACAACCTCAATCTCTTCCTCCTGGACCCCCTTTGGGACACCCAGGACAACCACCTCCTCCAGCATTTCCTAGCGGACCACCTCCTGGGCCTCCTGGCGGACCCCCTCCCTTTGGAGGACCACCTGGAGCACCCTTTGGCAGACCCCCTGGCAAACCCTTCAGAGGATCACCATCCGGACCACCACCACCTGGAGGACCAGCAAACAGCCCCTGGTACCAACCTTATGGCATCCCTTACTATGTAATGACACAATCGCAACAGGAAACTGATTCCGAAATTGGTAAACCGACTCACTTTGACGGCACCAAACCGGAATCTATCCAAGCATTTATCACGCAGTGCATTATGGCTTTCGATAACAAACCTCGAAGGTTTTCAACTGATCGCCAATGAGTCGCATATGCAGCCTCCTATCTCTCCGGGATCACTCTCGATTGGTGGCTCCCACACCTCACCGCATCACCCGAAACAACCATCTGAACCAACTGGGATGAATTCATTACCGCTCTCAACCAATCGTTTGGACAACCCGACCTCGCTCAATCTGCCCAATGATCAATACAACAACTCAGAATGAAGGATAATCATCACGTGAATAAATACATGATTAAATTTGCTGAACATGCTCCTCATACAGGTTGGAACGACCCCGCCCTTTACAATGTGTTCTACGAAGGTCTTTCCAAATGCATTAAAGACCATCTTCTGTCACTACCACGAGCAACAACCCTCGACACCCTCAAACAACAAGCCCTGGAATGTGACAATCGCTACTGGGCTTGCCAAAATGAGAAAACCTCTCACGCCACATCAGCTCACCAGACTGGAAGCATTTGACATATACGAAGGAAGCGGAGCGCAAGCCATTCGAACAAAGAGGCAACAACTACTCCAGCGACAGATCAAAACCATCGCAAGGAGTAGCGACAGACAGAAAAGACCTCAGCAATGTACTTGATAACACTGGCCATTTGACCGACACTGAGAAGGAGCACCGTAAAGCCAAAGGCTTGTGTATTTATTGTGGAGAAAAACCTGATCATCACAGTCGTGACTGTATCTATGCGAAGAACCCACAACAAGCATCAGGACAAGCCACCTTTACCATTTTGGCAGAACCTCAATCAGCAACAATTGAAGAAGTTATAGATGAGGAACCTCAACCCTCAGCAGAAAACTAATCAGCAATCCATCCGACGTGTGCACAATGGGTCGCATGGCACACCTGCACACAATTCCCTGTGTACAATTACTGTCAGGACTTGTATCTCAATCTGACGTTTCATTCATCATTCATCTAACTCTGTCTGATCATTCTGATCCTGTACCTACTCTCATAGACTCTGGGGCAACATCAAATTTTATCGATGTACAATTAGCGACACAACTTCTGACGGCCCGACAATCTCTTTCGTAACCAGTTTCTCTATGTCTATTTGATGGAAAACCTGCCACCAGCAGTTTCATCCACGAATACATTAAAACCACTATCTCTTTTCCCGATTTGTCATCTCAATCTCTATCACTCTCTATCACTCCTCATTACTCAACTTCATCCATCAGCCCCGATTGTCCTATGTCTTCCCTGGCTAACAACCAAGAATCTGACAATCGATTGGGCTTCAATGTCACTTCATTTCCAATCCGGCACTGGTTCAACACCTCCGACGATGACCACCGCCATGTCTTGTATCACAACCACTCAGAACGTCCAATCGACGCTACCTTTGGTTTTCAATACCATCCCGGAACTCCACACTTCTTCAGGGTCGCCCCCTTTGACAGTCCCTGGTTCTTTGGCAATTATATCGCCACCATTGGGTATCCTTTTGAAAACCAATTTCTCTCAATCCAACCCCCCTATCTTCCGGTCGCCAATTGATACGAATATGCCAACTACTTTTTCTGACCCATTACCTTTTCCCGACGGATTCATGACCGATATAAGGACACATGAAGTTTGTTTCAACTCGGCTTACCACTAGCATTACAGAAGATTCATCCTGTCTTCCACGTATCGTTATTAGAATCCACGACCCCAAGTCTTATCCGAAACCGCAATCCGGACCCTCCACCTCCTGTCGAAATTGAGGATTCCCTCGAATACGAAGTTGGTCACAGTCTAGACTCCCGACAACGAAGGAAATGCATACAATATCTTGTCGAATGAAAGGGCTATGAACACACTAGCAACACAACAAGTTGGGAATATTCCAACAATCTTCAACATGCACCCAAACCTGTCAAAGCATTTCAAAAGGCTTATCCCGATAAGCCCTGACCTTAAAAGCTTATCTTTCAATTATACTTTAGCTAAAACCCTCATTTAATCCCAACCACTACATGATGATAGTCTTAGCGACAGCGTCTGATTTCCTTCCGAAGCAACATTGATAGTGCAAGACATCTGAAAAACCGTTTTTCACACTCTTTCTTCCAAAAAACTTTCATTCTCTCTTAGTTAAAATGCTTTTCACTCCATACTTTTTAAAGCGATCATTTTTTAATTTCAAAGAGAAGCTCCTTATTATTCATACTCTCCTTATTACTCTTTCACAAAAACTTTTCTAACTTCTTATTTGTGTTTCTCATCCATGCCTGAACCTCCAACATTTCCTTTTGAACCCCCATTACTGCATTATTGGCGATAATCCACTGTTGCGCTAACCAATCCATCCAATCAGCCCCTTCCACCATTGAATCCTGCAAGCTTTGCAAAGCACTGCTTCCGATGACATTGAGACGAAGTCGCTTAGAAGGGTGAATAGGCGATTCCCCTGGAAATGAGTTCAGCACGAGGTCAAGGGGGGCACTTAGCGTCACGAGAGGGTTGCAAACGAGTCGAAGGGATGGGGGGTAGAGAGGAAGGCCCAGCAATGGCGGGCAATGCGGATTTGAGGTGTCCTATGCTCTTGGACAAAGTGATGACGACCTTGCCCTTCCCTTTGGCGTGTTTGGCTATACAAGAAGATATTAGTGTTGGCAACCACAAACAAACCACTTACTTACGATTTAGGCTGCACTGCTTTCCATCGCGACAGCATTGTCCACATGCACACCCTGCCAACCCGTAACACTGATAACCGTGGCGATCACACATCTCGCATTTCTTTTCATTCTCGACCCTGAGACTATAAGGGCAACCTCTGGGGCTAGTGGAATATCACACTAGAGCCTGGCAGATGGGAATCCAAAGTATATAAGTTCAAGGAAGGCTACAGGCAAGGATACATACCTGGCAGATGGGAATCCAAAGTATATAAGTTCAAGGAAGGCTACAGGCAAGGATACATACCTGGCAGATGGGAATCCAAAGAGAAAAGCCTAAGGACACCCACTGCCGAGGTGACTACTAATTAAGGAAAGTCTCCGGACTGACTGAACGTTCTGGGCGCTTAAAAAGGAAGCCACATGACCTATGACATAGCCCAGGTAGGTTCCAACTTGCACACGTCACCAGGCGCTTAAATCGCAGATAGAAGCGCCAGTTGTAGAAGTGAGTAGGAAGGAGGAGGGGGGGGAAGGAAATGGGAATATTAGATAGAAACAACAGGGAGAAAAGAGAGATAAAAGGGAGATGGGGATAGAAGGGGTGAACATGAATAAGAGGGGAGAATAGGAGAAGGAGAATAAAAAGGAGCAGTATCAGGGGTTCCCCTTACAAACATGTTGTGAAGTAAGTTAGACATAAAACATAGAAAACTTACTCTAAAGATGCAATCAAATCCTGGAAATAAGTAGGAGAATTGCTGCTCTATAGATATAGGAATCAGACAATGAAAACCCTAAAAAATTAACATACTCACATGCAAAAAAAACATGGTTGAACAAGCAAGGACTGATATGTTAGCTGCCACTTTGAACATGTTGCTAAGACCATGGAATTTGGATGATTCAGAAAATGCACGTATATGCTGTACCAAATGTTCCCTCTTTGATGGCTAAAATTCAGTGGTGGCATCTTCAGGAGCTGATACATCCCTGAGAGACACCTGGGGATCATTGGACCAGGTGACACCGGAACCAGCTGATAAAAGCTGGTTACTCTTGAACCGTGAGAGCAGCCGTTCTATCCAAATAGTTGTGAGATTGACATAGTTATTCAGTTCAGGGCACATGAGAGGTTTTATATTGGCTTTAGATATGTCCAGAGGGTGTTTATGACTCCTGGACCTACGTAGTAAAAGTAGACTCAACCACCAGTAAACCGGTGTGCGGTGACTTCGGAGATGGGGTCTCAGGGAACGATGGACCAAAACCCGTCCCCGTACAAAAAAAAAAAACCTGGACGTTTACCCACTCTGTTATAGAAGAGGACGTCCGGAGAAATAGGGTGCACAACTACAAAAAGGGTGGGGTCATACGCGAAAGACGTGGGGATGTAAACGAAAGACGTAGGATCGATAGACAAAGTGACCCTAGTAAAATCCTTGACCAAAGTTAAATTAAGAACCACGACACTTCAAAATTTCGTATTAAATTCGTAATTCAAGTGTTCACCTCATAAAAAACAATCACTTTGGATTTACCATCACTGAAATGGAAATAGATATTACGGACTTCTCCAACGAAGTAACCTGGGTAGTACACTAAATCTTAAAAAGGTGACAAAAAGTCAGAATAACGAACAACCGTGTAGAAAAACGTAGAAAAAAAGATACACCAGGTGAGTAGGTTCGTCAGCACAACTGACAGATTGGAGAAACGTGTGTTAACTTCAAACAGACGAAAATAATAATAATAATAATAAATTATTATTGTTTGTTAAAAAGTACTTTATAATGTAACCAACAAACAAACCTGTTTCACTGAGGTCAGACTAAAACTAGAAACGGTTGAGGTAAGCCTTAAAACTACGGAAATCGAATACTTAGACGAGACTATAATTCAAACAATCTTATAAATAGAGAGGACGACACTCCAACTACTAGTAAAACTTGGGAACCCGGGACACATAACGTACGATCTGGACGTTAACAAACCTTGTTTTTATCTACGGGTAGGTAAACGTGAGACTTACCTACCCACGAACAACGTATAAATGCAGCGTCAGAGCGGTGGCTGTGGATTTAAAGTGGAGTTTAAGAGGAGTGATGCTGTGTGGAAAGGTGTTTACTTCGTTGGGGTACTTATGTAGTTTGTAGAGGAGATGTGACACACCCAGTAAAGTAGACATATAATATGTCTGTATAAGAGACATCTCGAAACCTTTAGTTGAAACCGGTTCTGTAAACATCTTAACTAGTTTGTCTTCCACCGACTCCTGTAAAGCGGAATTTATAATAGTAAGTATCTCTCACACCGTGTACGACACCTACGTGACCTTGACTGTGACACGTCTCTAGTGGATGTCGCGGTCCCTTACCCTGACCCTCAGACAAGGTGGACTCTGTCTGGAAGATCCAAACTCTCGTCTACAACAGTGTTTCATGAAGTAATGGGTCGAGGACCTGTCTGAACAAACCCGTATAAGTTGTAGGTTTGGGGAGGGTTTTGTGAACCATCGT
>MU134592.1:27472-95546 GCA_015039355.1 Ramaria rubella
GTCAAGTGCCCATCCAGTCGGGTACATGTTGGATGGGCACTAAAAACACATCACACGTCCTGATGTCCATAAATTATCCTACACCTAATATATTGCCCTAGTACATAGCAAATCTCCCCCCTCAGGGGATTTTTTTTTGATTTCTCAGTCACTTCACATCATTTATCAGCCACACCCCTGATATTCAATTGGTTTACAATACCAAAAGGGAGTCAGTCATGCTTTATTTTGTCTAGGAAGACCTAAACCGTCTACCGAGTACATTGTTTTTCATCATTGATATCAAGCTAGACTACTTAATAATCAAACAGATTGAACATTCAAAGAGATCGTATTGGCTGCATTAGAGCCAGCGGGATCATACAAAGCCGTGGTAAAAATCACACACACAGGTGTCTCTACCACAGGATCATTTTCCACCTGGGCCCATTCGGTCATGTCTTTCCAAGACAATTTACCAGCTTTGGGAGTGGCATAAATTGGAACTAAAACACCAACATATCAGTTAAAACAGGTCACTAGCAACCCTATAATCGACTTACCAATCTCATTAGCAAACAAAACTCTCCTTCAATAAGTTGGCAGACCTCTTTGGATTACGATTGGATGACACACCCCTCTTCGGAGAAGAGAGATCCTCAATTACAGGTAAATGTGCACCACCAGCTTGTCCAGAATCTAAACAAAATTATAATGGGCTATAACCCACACCAAAAATAAAATCGTCCCGACTGCAATAGTCCCAAAGACTAGACCTTGAGAATATGTGGGAAATGCCAACTTGACATCACCGGTGACCATGGACAGCATAGATGTCACATGCTCCCATTTGGTCTCAATTGGCACAATTGAGATGCTGGATCTGATTCTGGGCTTGATGAAATTGGAATCACCCATAACCTTGCTCTTCAAGTTGCAGCTGAACACTTGACCGAACATAAATCCGCCAACAAGCTCGTTTGTACCTTTGAAACACAAGTGCAGCTTGCGTTTGGACTTGATATTCTTGGATGCAACCCATTCAAACAGAGGAGGTGGGTCCCAAGATAGACTGAGTATGTTATGACCAATGATGTTGTACCTCAGTATCTTGTTCCATATGCTAAAAGCATATTGTCAGCAATATGCATGAAAGAATGATTGAACCACAATCACTAACCTAGGAGAAAGCTTCCCTCTACGTAAAAATTCCAACCAGCTAATTAATGCAAACTACATAAGGTCACCTGTAATACTATATTCAATTCTATGGGCAAAAATCAGGTACCAATAACGATGTAAAATAAAATTCGAAATCACTCAGGTAGGCTTATGGCATCAGTATGTGTCTTCACCAACTCGACATCAATTCCAGGATGCTCTACATTTTGACACACCCCACATATTCCAGTCTGTGCATTCCAGGTTTCCATGGCATTCTTCAATGCAACCCTAGACAGTTCGGTATAAATATGAACTAGTTAGTAAGAGACCTTTAACAACAAGAAAGAAAAAACTACAAAAAAACGTACATAATCATGTCTTTCTGGGTATAGTCCAACCTAACAGATGATAAGTCGGAGGACAGCTGTTTCTGACAAGCATCCACATGATACTCACCGAGATGGAAGAAGATCCTCGTGATACACAGGTGCGGGTGATTCTCCTCACCACGATATGCAATGAGCATACATACACTGTTGATCAGGTGAAAAAAACACTTACTTCTGCGTACCAGAGACATTAGGGAGCTTACTAATATACAGACTGTTTAGTATCCATTACATGGAGCACTATCTCATGCACCTGGGAGAGGACTCTTTATGCACATTGACAATCCTAGAGGATATCAATTACATGAACCCAAGGACAGCATGTATGCTTACTCTGGAGATGATTCTTCTTGAAAGCCTAGAAGCATGTCGTCAGAATCATCACCTTTAACAATGGCCTCTCTAATAAATGTCCGATCAATATTTGAGAAAGAAAAAAAGCAGAGTCATGATCACTTAACTGAGATGTCCCAATCTGGAGAACTACAGTGTATTTCCAAAATAATTAATAATAGTATTTGAGACAGCATAGGCACTCACAATGGCACCGGTACTTCACATGATGTCCCAGACTTCCCAACACTGGTGGATGTCTTAGCAGTGACAGCCAAACCTCCATTGTCTTCCTCAACGTCTAGGAATTCCTCATCAATCCCTGAATAACTATCATCCTCACCCTCCTCACCAGGACCATCCTCCACTGTTTGGGTCCCAGCCTCACTCTCATCCTCATCTTCCTCCAGGGCTTCATCGTCAATGAAAATTGTGGCCAGTTTCTTCTTGCCTTTACCCTTGTGAACCACCACATAAACAATTGTAAGCAGACAGTGAATATCGTGCCTTACCCCACCAACTACATAACTAAATGAACGGTTATGCAAATGCATACAACAACCCAAATATATTCACTCACAGAGGATCAACAGTGACATCGTGGCCTGCAACGTCCCTTTTTGCCATCTTTACCTTGGCCCTGAACAGTCAAAATATAACATAATAAAATTATATATCCTGATAAAGAAAAAACCTTGTAAGCGGGATGGCTGCCACAGAAGGGATTGTCTCTCTTGCGGTGCCCTTAATGCAACTGGACTTTGCACCACAAGCATTGTTAACAAAATGCCCGATCAAAAGACCAAAAAATCACATGGAGATGAAGGCACATCTTCATCTGAATCAGTAGCCACTACAGCAAGTGACCTCTTCCTTTTATTCACAGGTGTTTTCAAGAGAGGAATTCTACACCAGTGTCGGAAAAGGAACATCAATAGGTCCACTGTGACTTACAGAGAAAATTTGTTGGTTCTGATGTAAAATAATGGGAGATGGAGGATGAATTAAACATGAATGCTCACTTAACCAGAGTGGAAAGTTCAATCCTTCCATGAAGACATAACGTTAGCATAATATGTGTCTATAGACAAGCACCCCACCCTTTAAGGAGTGGAGTCCTGTATTATCATTGGAAAAGAGAATGGTTCCAATTTATTGATAAACATACAGGGGACTGGCTCCTGAGGAAAACCCCACGACTTGTACATCTGAATCAGAGTCACTCACAACAACAGTTTTCTTTCCACCCTTATTGGGTGATCTTTGCATGAAAATAAATCATACGTGAGTACAACAGAAGCACCATGAGAGCCAAAAATTGCCTAGCTCCAACCTTTGTAGCAAGAGCCTTTTTGGGAGGCACCTTCTTGACAGGAGAAGGGGAGGTGTTGACGAGGGAAAATGGAGGGAATTTCAACAACTAGATATATAGGAAAATTGATTGATGTGTGGAGTCAGCAGGCTGTTGTATTACAGGCTTCTCTTTGGGCCACCATACCCAAGCACTCAAAGCCCTCCACGAGGTAAATGTATGAAGATATGGACATAGCATAAATACTACAAGCATACAGATAATTAGTGAGTCAAAGCTGAACACCTGACATATAGCATTACAGTGCTCCACAAATCAATTGCAAGAGGTGAACCTTGTAACCATTCAAAATACCTCGTCACAAGCTACCAGGTGCAGCCACCATGTATCCTGCCAATTTTTCTACCTCATACACATCAAGGGATAACATGTATTAGATAGCCTGAAACAATGAAACCAACCATCATCTGTGATGAAAGGGAAGAAGAAATGAAAACAGGAATGCATAGTAGAAATTTGTAAGAATATTATGTTTAAATAACATTAGCCCATAACTCATCAATAATAAAAGCCAAGCTTCGCCTCATATCACATGAGGAATGCAAGGTGTATATCAAGACACATTCCAATCAACATATAGTGTGATAAGGTTGGTAGAACAGGTTCAAATGATGAAAGCTGTGTGTGATAAGGTTGGTCTAACAGGTTCAAATGATGACAGCTGTGTACATTGTAGACTATCACGTAACGGTAGAAAAACCGGGATTGCTGTAGCCCCTACTATGTACACTTTAAACGTTTACATAAAAGCAAGCAAGGACAGCTGTTGGCTACACAATATCTCACTCGTGTCATAAAAATCAGAACAATATAAATATAAAGGTGGGAAAATGCACCAAACAGGCGAGACCACCATGTTAAGTAAACAATAAACATTTATGATATTCCACATATAAACAGACGTAGTGAACACAACAAGTCATCAACCTAGCTAGGATAGCCATGGACAGCGAAGTGGCAAAAGCAATAACAAGTGAATTTTATCATAAGCTTACTCATCCCCAAGGTTCAACGTTCCTGATATATGATTATCAGAAAAGACCTTCTTTGATTATGAGGCACAGACTACTACAAACAATGAAGATATATGGCTAAAATCCCTTGTAAGAATGTAACTGTGGTTTTTTTATTCCATAGTACTGATGAAACACAGGATCCCTTGGACCTTTTGAAACACAGATGGCTGCTCCAGAAGTATGAGAAACCACCGATGATGATGCTTATACAGCAATACGGCCAAGACATGGGAACAGAAGTAGGGTTCAGACTGCAAGGGATTCTAGTAGACATGAAATTACCCCTGGTACATGTGTAAGCATGTGTCTACGTAACCCAAGGCCTTCATATAACCTCCAACAGTTTGGAAAAAAACATACAAGGAATGGGTCAATATGTTACCATAACCAGCCTTGACCATGTTGTCTTCAATAACAGCCTCAAAGCAATATATGCATTGCATGATTTATATGGAAAGCATCTCAAAGAAGGAGTGGTAGATGAATGGGTGGCCTCTAGTTACCAAAACTACCCCGCTGCATTGTTCTCCTCTCGATACCTCTCCCCGAAATCTCATGTAGATGCAGTTGCCATCAGCAGTTTGGTTGACCCCCTAGGACTCATCCAGAAGTGTGACAATCAGTTTGTATACAACAAAAACAATGTGGTCCACTATTACTGTCACAGTGGACCCAATACAGAGATGAATGCCCCAGTGTGAGTCTTAAGCCAAACCCTTCCAGAGCAAATACTAAAATTTATCATGTAGGTATGCATATGAACCTGCGGATCCTGCCATATTCTGTCTGGGACACATTGTGGAATTGCAAGTGGTCTTTTACCTGCGACCAAGCAGAACCAAAGGCCACTGGTTCTTTGACACACCCCTACATTCGATCAGTTTGATAGATAGCAGCATAGACCAGGTCAGCCATTGGGTCCTCAATTAAAAAAAAAATGCTAACCCGGTCAGGCATTGCTGAAGATCAAAATGGACAAAGGAGACTATCACAAGCCCAAATTTACACCACCCCATGGACACAAGTGTGTATCAGGCATCCGGACACTTGAAGATCAGAGGGTCATTCACATGTATTGAGATTGCAAACAAGCAGACTAAATGTACATAATCTCAATCACACATCAGAATTAATAGCTTTACATCTATTTTAATGTTTACACTAACTATTGATACATATGTATAATCTAAAGTTTTTTTGAAATTTTTAAAATATCTTTCTTTTGCTAATGATACACATTTTATTCAACAGGCCTATATCAATGTAGCCATAACTTTTATTGTACGTCTAACATACTATAGTACACATCATGTCTAGTTGCACCCTATATCATCATTGTTGATTTATACTTGTAAAACATTGTGGTATGGCTTCTATATTCTAACATATCTGAACTGAGATGATATGTATGTCTTATATACACTTATCCAAAAAATCCTGAATGTACATCACAGATATTTAAATACAACATAAACATAGAACTTCTAAAGGTTCTACTTCATTTGGAATGGCCATCTATATTCAGAAACATAGCTTTTACATGTGTTGGTTATAATACATCATAAATTAAATGCACATTTGGATAAAGTTATGAACAACCTTCTGACCCTGAATGTCCCTCTCAGCATGTAGAAAATACACGCAAGGAAATGCATAGGTTAGAAATAGTAGAAATGGCCACATATTCAAATGAAGATGTGAGGGAAAACTCTATGGAAGTAGAGAGATATTCAAAGACAGGCAGAGCAGAATGAGCAGGCATATATAACTAAATTTTGCATTATAAATTCATGAAACACACCCACATTTTATGATTAACATATCAAGGAAATGAGGTGGCCTTCAAGTTTTCCAAAGTATGATCATACAAAGCATTATATGAAACCTAATTACAATAAATGTGTAGTTTTATGCCAAGCCAAACCCAATCATGGAATACACTCATTTACAATCAAATAATTAGAATCACTTCGTTAAGGGTTGTCCTTCATCTACATGTCTCTTACACATTTAGCACCCATCCATATTGCCGTCACATGAATGGGGCGCCTATTTCAGTCAAAACACTGAAACATTAATTCAGACAAAGAAAATGTATAATATCAAGCTAATTCTATACTATCAGATCAATTTTTATCTCTCTGAGTAACTTTTGAACAGGATGTAGAATTTCAATGAATGCATAGGTTAGAACAAGTATGGATAACACCCAAAACATGCAATAATGAACATGTACTCATATAGTCTCATTGGCATAATATAAAATGGAATTAATTTTCAATAAATAAAAATAATCGTGAGGCAGGAATACAATGTGGCACATATATATGCAAGACAATTGACTTGTGGACAGCAATGCAGTCACATGACTATAATCCTGGGCCAGATACCTGAGAATCCGGAGACAAACAAAAAAAAAAAGAGGCCTAAAATGAAAATGAATGACCTATGAAGTTGAAGAAGGGAGCTGAATGTGTGCCAATGAGTTAAACAAAGCTGGCCAGGTGGTGCTCATGGAGAACTGGCCAGAATGGAGGCCCAGACATTGGGTCATTCCCACTGTGACCACACCAGGACCCCAAGACTTTTGGAAAACCCAAATGGGGATGTGTTTTGTGGTCTGCTTGCACAGTTTCCTTATGTAATCTGTGGTCAAAAATGCAAGATCCCAGATTATCGTGGGAAAATGTGCATGATTATTTGAAAGCTGAAATGCTCCAACCGGAAAAGCTGATTCTTTCCTTCGTAAACTCAGGGAATCGGAAAATGGTGTTCCCCTTACATCACCCCCCTTCTAGAGTGTGACGTCCCAACACACTGACACCTACTGGAGGCACAAGTGCTTTTTGCTGGAAGGTGTTGAAATCTGCAACACAAATGCAATGAGGGGCACTGGGATGGAGTCAGCAATGAGATCTGGGGCTGCTAAATCTGCCTCAGGGATCCACTCATCATGCTCATACCCATAACTCTTCCACCTGACCTTGTATTCAAGTTGTCTACAGCGGAATTGACTGTCCAAGATCTGTTCAACCTCATAGTGCTCA
Organism: Ramaria rubella; assembly: GCA_015039355.1. Classification (NCBI taxonomy): domain Eukaryota; kingdom Fungi; phylum Basidiomycota; class Agaricomycetes; order Gomphales; family Gomphaceae; genus Ramaria; species Ramaria rubella. The sequence continues at coordinate 34,773 of MU134592.1, forward strand.
TATTCCCCTATAAGGACTGGGGGAGGTGGTTGAAGCAGGATGGAGGATATCCTGGCTAAACTGCTTGCTATATGGATAGGGTTGTGGTTGTAGAAATGGGGGTGGGAGACGAGCAGAGAAATTGAATGTGTCATGTCACATGTTTAATGTGTCTAATGCAGGTATCAGCATATATGTCACACAGGGTTACATGTGTGCACTTCCATTTCATGCTTTTATTTATCTGGATCATGCATAAACTGGCAGCTTTATCATATATATATAATTCATAGACAGAAGTGTGTTCAATCGTGCTACAGATGTATATATATATATATATATACATGCTTGACATGCATGAGCTAACTATGCATAGTGTAAAATTTGTGCAGAATATGGTTGCATCCCAAAATAGGCGGAGGACCTATGTAAGGCAGGTGATTAACTGAGCAGGACCTGGCAAATTCTGAGAGTCCTCCATGAAAAGGAGTGCATCAAGGACAATTATGATGATGGCTTTAGTGATATATGTACTTGCCTTATTAATGTGCATGCTTTTAGTGACCCATATCTTTGAAGGTGGCCTACAGCAAGACACAAGTCCACAAAAATTATGTAACAAGATTGAATTTTAATCCTGTTACATAATAATGGTGGTGTTTGCTTATATTTGCTCTAAACAACACCAGCCCCATACATGTGATAGTCACATGCAGCATTGGGCACAGCCACAGTTTCAGTTAACCTTGGTTCATGAGACAAGCCTGCTTCAATCTCAATGACTGCAAGAATGACACCCAAAATTCCAATTGATAATATAGTCCTTTATATATAATATATATCAATGATTCCATCATCTTAAATTCAAAGTGAGGGGATATAACCATTGGAACTGTTTAAAGTGTGTAGCCAGCATGAAAAATACAACTTAGTCATGTAAACCACACCCCCAGACATTTTTTGCCAAGACTAATATACTTCAATGGAATTGTACCTGCTGCGCAGAGCTGCAGCCTGCTTCCTGCTAGTTCATGTATCCTAGATGTAGTGCTAGGTTGGAAGATATTCAATGCCACTTCCATATAAGGATGACTGTTTGCCTGTCATGTTGGCATATACAGTTCTGAATCTGAACGTGCAGGTGTCGGAATCAGTTGATGTGAGAAGGATGATAGCGATGACATTTTTACAGATGGAGGAGGTAACTGGTTGATCACTGATGAGTCCTAGAGTGACACCTGCCCTTTGAGCTTGCGTATGAGCTTGTATTAGTGGTGCTTGGGTCACGGCAAGGTGTCTCTGTTGATCACTTATCAGTGCTTTGGTCTGATGAATATTCTCATTGAGTTGTCGAAGTTCGACTTCCTCTTATTCTATTGTCTGAGGTGGTACCATCGTCAATTGGTGTGGGAATGATGACATATGTGGAGGGAGGTCTGGAATCAAACCTGGTGTAACATATGTGCTAGATTGGTGCTGTTGGGATTCTGTCAGGTCAATCTGCAGGAAAAATGCTGATCCACCTCTACTTGGTAACGGTAGTGGAGTGATGGCGGATCCTTGAGATCAAGTTCAAATATGATCAGTAGGAGAGTGACGGGGGTGACCTGACAAATTGATTGTCCTATCTGACATACTTGGAAGAAAGAAACTAGGAGAAGGATTTTGACTAGTAGGTGTTAGTTCTATTATACTGTCAAAAACCACCTTTGGCCTGTTATCTTTGACAGAACAAAGTCAGGAGCAACAAATGTGGTTATGGAACCCTCCCGACGAGGTCAAAAGTGTTAGCGATGATGTATGCAAAGTGTATAAGCTAAGACAGCAAGATAAATGGCACTGTGATGGTGCCTACTTGTCAAAACTGGGATAGAGAAGGATTTTAAAAGAAGAAAGCAGAGTTTACTTAACAGACAAAGTTCTGGAAATGCTAGCGACATTTATCATCAGAGATAAAGATGGATAGAGATAAGAGGATAATGAGTTCAGAATAGTCGTTAGACTTGGATGGATGTGGATGAAGACTTATGATAATAGAACTAAAGAAATACATGTGTTCTATCCTACTGTTTTATACTAGGGGTATTCACTGAAGTTGGATAGAGACCATGTGGACTGCATGCTAAATGGAGGTATTATCCCAAACACATCCATATAGCTCTCATGGTTAATATCTACTGATATTGGAGCCACATGTATTGACAATTGGTTGCTAGGTTGAGTGATCTGACCTCAAAGGTGAATATTGTTGAATTTGGTGGTTGTCCCATCACTCTAGCTTGTATAGTTGCTTGAATATTGTCATTCTTTTCTTGGATGTATTTTAACTCCGCTTTGGGCGCTTATTAAGCGCCCTAAAGCGTAGGGGAATTGTGTGGGTGACTCTCTAACTGAGTACCCATCCACTGTTCCCAGGTATGTGTAGTTACACTTTGTTTTCTTTACTTCTCAACTAACTGAGTACCCATCCACTGTTCCCAGTGCTGTGCTAGTGTTCTGTGGTGTAAATAGGTTCTGAATTGTCTACTTTCAACAAATATTGCTAGTGTCAGTAATAGATAAAGAAGAGGCAACAGTAAATAAGTGTCGAATCATGACACATGTATTCTTTCATTTGAGATCGTCGAGGGTCTCTGTGAGACATTCAAGGAACGGTGATCCTGGTCAAGCTCAACCAATGTGACTATGTTATTTTCTTACTTCTGATGTCAACAAACATTAATGCCACTAGTCACTCTCTTACCATCTTACCATCTTTGTAATGTGTTCCTTGCCTCTAGCCATACACCTTACGCAAGACATTGGATTTCTCCATGTACCCGTGCATTGATCCTGCTAAGGCATCTCTACCCATCTGTCGCCTCACTATCTCCTACTGATTTTCCTTGGACTGCTTTACTTGCTTTATCCAGGCCTGCATCCCCCCAGAGCTCCCTGGGCTCATCAGTGTCTCATTCATTTCTATATGTGTAGCAATTATTAAACCCACTGTGCTGAGATATGATCTCCCTCTCAGTCATGGTAGCTTTGATTGTTGGTTCTTTGATAATTCCTCTCTATCACAGTTGTTCATGTACCTATCATCTCTGTGCCTACCTAACCTCCATACTCCATCTCTTTCCAACCTCAATCCATGTACTGCCATTACCTTTAGAATGGTCAGGCTACTCTGATTTACATAGGGTGATGGAGGCTCACATTTGCATCCCAAAAACCATTCCAAGAAGAGGACTCAACTGAGCTGCTAGCGCCTATGTTCCGGTCCCTATTTTTCTATCACTGGAGTTTCTGTAGTTCCGAAGTGAATCTCTTCTAGGCATGTTCAACACTCCTTTCAACCCACCCCAACTCTTTATTTAGTTTAGTTACACTGCCACAGAACTGTCCATCTGCATCTCGGCCTAATGCGGACACCCCATGTACAAGGACTGTTATTTTTTCAAGTTGTTCCAAAGTTTTTGCAAAGTCCTCTGAGCATCTTATATATAGCACCTGGATCACTTCCTTGGGCCAATGTTTCTCAGCTCAAGGATCCCTCAAGTGCAATAGCAACCCTTAGTATCTGTGAGCCTAGCTCACACCTCAGGTAAGTTCTCCTGCTGCCCAGTGATGAGAAAAGCTTACATTTCCCGGCTGCAGCGATATCAAACTTTGATCCACCCATGAGTTTTCATAGCGATGTGACCAGTGGAATTCTCGCAACGCCTTAACAATGCAAGGCAGGGATACCATTGCGACCATTTGATGAGATGCGAAGGCCATGAATACACGGTAGATGATGTCCTTCTCTTCCTTGGGTTTTGTAAGTGTCGCCTCAGCTGGTGGCTTAAGGACTAAAGGCTGTTTCACTGGGACATGCCATGAGGTACTAGATCTGGTGTAAAGGTAGAGAAGGCACAGGTGAAATCCACTCAGACCTTTTCCCCTGGATAGATCAGGTGTTTAGACTACCTCATTGATTTTCTTGCATGGCTTATGTCCTGGTATGACCAACGAACTTCACTGGAGTGGAAAAGCAGCATTGAAAGCACAGAATTCATCCTTCTCAGACCGAATCCCATCAAAGGGCCTATCCACAATCAATCTTCTAGGTTCTAATATTGAGTTTCCCCTACATGAACTACACATATGCATCTGTACCCAAACATTAGTGAGGATGGAAGGAAAACTCCACTTGGGTGTAATGCCTATTCGAATCTATTGAAGTTCAAGTTAGTATTAACATCAATGCAGCATGGAGTGAGAAAGATAAGAAGTGATCAAGAGAGTTGGTATTTTTATTAGTGGAAAATCATTCACTTCATAACATTGAGTTCATAGTCGATTGTTACCGTTCGGCATAACGGCACACTACATTATCTTATCAACATCACTAGTGGCTACATCCCCCAGTTACTGAACGTGTTTAACACTTATGTCAATTAGGGTTACTTTTTGTATTTACTAAGATGTACTAGTAAAGACTTTTAATCATGGCAAGCATGCTTTGGAAATTCCTCCACCTTGTAAACTGCAAAACATTCATCACAAAACTCGAGTGAGATGTCTTCATCCACAGGCATATATATTTTCCTAGATCCTCCAGGTCCGGTAGGGCCATACTGCGAGCCAGTGGGTGCCTTGGAGGTTGAGGCCAATAATGACACGAAACAAATGTCAGGACTATGACGATTGTCATGGTGCGGAGATGGAGGTTCATGTTTGAACTCAAGATGTAACTGGGAGAGGAAGGGAGGGCTTGAGTTGGGCATATTGACCCAAGTAGAGACCTTGGCCTTGGCCTTAGCTAATAAGGTCATTAATGAGTAAAAAAATCGATGACCTACTGACATGAACCTTACAAGCAGTTTTTGAGCCAATGCCCAAATAGCCAACTGTTGAATGTTGATGGGAAACGGGATGGATTGGGTGTGGCAGACATCCAGTTGACAGCCCCCTGAAAGGTGAGGGGGCCAGAATGGTGGCTGTCAAAGTCATTTCAGATAAAACTGACTAATTCTAGAAATACAATGTACCACTGTATTTCTCGAACACAGGGTAGTTGGCCATCATTGAGCAAGTTTCATACTTTTCGTCAAGGGAAACTGCCATATGATTTGAGACAAAAAAGTATAAAGTAATGGATTACAGTACTCACAGTTCAACCTGCAATGTTCACAAAATGCATACGATCCTCAAACAGTCCTGCGAAGTTCAACAAAAGCTGGTATCTCCAGTGACAGCAAACTGCAGAAACACTCGAAAGCCTGCCAGCAGCGCTCATTATACTTGGTGATGCCATGAGGACTTATGAAATATCCTCCTGACATAGGACTGAGAGTGTTAGCACACACATGGCTAGCTGGTGAAAAAAAAAACATACTAGGGATATTCAGACACTGCTCCTTGCGCATGGTCATATAATACCAAGTTGGGTGATTTCACCTGCGGGGTGAGGCAAGCTGCAAAGAGTTTGTCCTTGAAAGACTGCAGGTACGGTGGAATTTCATGACATGGCTCATCCCAAAGTTGGAGAGAAAAGTGGTGCATGCCAGCAAAACGTTTAGGGAAATGAGGGGCCATGTGTAAGGAGTGGATGAGGAGAAGGGGCAATGACCTGTATGATGTCAGAGAAAATTCGATATTTATGGACACTAGGGAGAGTCTAGATCATGCTTACTTATTGCCATGGACCAGCAGCACAATTTTCAGATGCACAATTTGGAGATCTTGATTCCAATGAGGCAGGTGCTGGCAATGGCGAGATGTGAAAGCCAAGATTAAGCTACTCAATTTTGGAAAATTTTTGCTCACCAAAAGTCAATGCTTATGACAAACAACATAGGCAGGCTGAAATGATGCTAAAATAATGGCATCTCTGATGATGGCATACTGTATTGCATGTCGAGTGGTACAACAAACGAGTGACATGCTTAGTCAAGATCTACAACTGTGCATGCTGGATTTTCTTGTGTGATTCCCCTGGCTTTGCATAATGTATGCACCCAAAAAAAAAACATATCTTGGCCTATTGTAGCTTGCAGTCAGGTAGATTTTTCGGTGGCATAATCAGAAGAGTTGAAAGCCAAAGCAATGACTCACAAAAGGAAAAAATGACTGGCATTATTCAACGATTCAATCTCTAGTGAGTCTCTTGGTCAGATAAATTTCATTCAATAATGCAGGGATAGAATGAAAAATCTTGGTCACAATGTCCCCATATGGCTGACGGGTATTAGCTGTTCTTCACGATTACCTGGATATGCGGTTAAATCGTGAGGGCCAGAAATGTTGTGCTATGAGGCTGAAAATGCTCCTAAGTTTTGAGCAGCTGGGAATGTTGCTGCAGGCAAAGGAAATCCTAAACAATGCTCGCATCCTCAATGACGATGAGTCGTTCACCAATCACTCCAATCTGTGCCAGCTCTCTAACATCTTGAGTGTGCACTTACCAGGAGCCTCAGATCCTCTGGTGGAACTCTCACAATATTCTCCATGTGCCACGCTGTTCTTGGACCATGAAATCTGGGAGGGGCGAAAGTGAAAGATGAGGAAGGGATGCGCTCATGCCATTGTCGAACATCCTGTGGGGGCCATCATTGAGTTCCCACAAACATGCTCCCATGCTGGAGAGGTGATAGCTCACTGCTTTTCTGTAGATTTAAATAAACCGTTCATCAACCCCAAGGACAACATTCAGTACTCCCTTGGAGATGGTCATGGGGGCCATGCAAACATCACTTGTCACCTTCTCTGTGATACTGAAACACAGGAGCCAGTGCAGACTTTTCAATTAAAAATTAGCTGTGAGAGTATGATTTTGTGTGAGGCTCACATGCTAATAATACAAAGGCTGCTGCATCAAACATTGTTCCTTCAGCGGAACAACACATTTGGACATTGCTCGACACCCACCTCATGCTCCGGGAGCATCGCATGCACCTCGTGAAGTATTCTTGAAGACTCTGGCTTTTTTTTGTGCCCTTCAACAGAATGGCTGCCCCTTCAAGGCCGAGGGAGATTTCAGGGCAACTGATGTAAGCCCTGAAAGTGGCACTTTAGATGGAACTGAAGATTTCCTGGACGAATACTTCATGGACGAACCAAGGGCTAAGGACTTTTATGAAGCCCTGTGAGATGTGCCAGCACCTGAACACATCCAGAATAAGTGTCACAGGCAACTTAAATTTGGTTGTAATTTCTACCAACAAGCTTTCATTCAGTGCATCACACTAAGTATGAAATATTTTAGTTAAATCAACACTTACTTCAGATGTGAAAACTGTCAGAAAGGTCACTGCGCACATTTGATATTGCGCAATTTGAATGAATTTGACCTCCCATACCTGCAGGCATTAATGAACAATGACTGCCAGATAATAGAATGTTACAAACGAGCAGCTTGTCCCGAAGGCCATGGACCATTAGCTCAGTGTGATTCCATTTCAGCCCTATGAGAGCAAAAACAGCTCTGCCATGAGTTTTTGAAAACCATCCCTGTAAAGCCATACTGAATTTAGCTCAGCAACATGGCATCGAGAGCCAAATGGGGTCCTCATGCAGGGCATAATGGAATGTACCCACATGTGTCCAGCAATGTTTGAGTTCTATTATCCATATGACCTCAACCATTGCCCATACGTACTCCTTGTGTCAAAATAAACACATGCATTCAAATCCAACACCTGCCAAGACTCCTCAGGCCATTCTTGATGTGTTTAACGCACTTATTGAACAGTTGGGATGGAAACTCGCTGATGCTACCCCATGGAGAATTGTTTTAGACTCTGCATTCATGCACAGCTTGTGAAAAGCTCTGGGGTGGGCAAACATTTGACATCCAACACTCAGGGACTTGCATCCATCCCTAAGCAATGCAGACCATGCAGCACAAATTATAAATAAGCCATGAGAGGTCCATTATCCTTGTGGCACAGGACTCGAAGGTAAAAAGAACAGCTTACCAACCATGCCATTATTACAGGCTTATCTATCCTAGGGGCCTATCATATCCTTGCCGATCACAAGTGGCTCCCAACAGAGAAACACTACGTGTGTTGTGTTGAGGAACATATGGTGCCTGATGAAAACAAAATTTATATGGTGATATGCATGTTCAAGGCTATGAGTAAATTGTTACTGGAAACAAAATGACCCTCCATCAACACCTCTTTCAAACACCTGCACAAATGGCAGGAATTTGAGATTGAAGCCTGGTTTCCAGAATATCTTCGCTGTAAGCTGTCCAGTTTGTGTTACCAAGGATATTTTTCTGGACTCACTGGTTTACTAGCTATTGTGGTAGCTCATGCATTCACAACATCCCAGAGCGCAGAAGCTCACTGTACACTCTTCAATCAGATATTTGCAATTGTCCATGAAGATACCAGTCAAACTGTGACATTTTGTCACATCCATGGTGTCGGCTTTGACACCTTTGTAGCATATGGACAGATAGGACAAGCACTGGGTGAGGTTAATGATCATTATTATATTAAATATACACATACTGAAACCACTCACAGGATTAGGCTTATGTTGGGAAGATATATGCTGAGATATGGTGGGTTATTGCGCTATAGAATGGAATAAGGCATTACATGTGCTGACTCCCTATGAGCACCTAGCTCGTATTTACAGATACTGCTTTACACATTTCATAAGAAATGTCCTTGCTTTGAAGGGGCACATTTCTCTTGAGGGACGCACTGCAATGATGAGCATTGCCTTGGCTGAACCATTGCTCGATTTCGAAGCCACCCTACAGAAGATTCGTCAGGGAGGCAAGAAAGCTGCAGGTGAGGACATTATAATACTTTTTTCTCCTTGAGTCCTTAACAATTCTGTCCTAAGATTGGTTGAAGAATAAGGAGTCTGCAAGCAGATTTGCTCTTGCAGTGCTGTACCAACCTCTGAGCAAGATTCCAATTGAAGTTTGGAAGGCATCCCCTACAACTTCAAATGGCAATGGGCAAGCTCACCATAGTATAAATCGTGATCACGTGAAACTCACTATGCTAGCTGGTATTATGCACAGGATGCAGTATGATTCCCACACGATGTCAGGCATAGAATTGCTATGCAAACATGGAATTCCTTCCCGAGGTCAGCTGCCAGTGCACTTTCGATGGGCTGCATGATCCATTGTCCAGACCAGTACATGGCTTTCTCACTTTCTACTTCATTTCTTAATCTAGAATACTAGGTGTGGTTCAGAAATGCACCATTCAATCCCACAACACTGGATTTCAAACTGTCTATACACAACTTTCAGGATTACAAACCGATGCCCAGACTCAAACTACATCCCTCAAGCACGCAATGGAGATGAGGAAGGAAATCAAATGAGCATATAAGAAGTTGTGCAAAACTAACGATAAAGTACGTACCCTTCAAGGAGACCTTGCAGTACTCCAAAGTCAAAGCTCAGGAACCATGCCTATGCCAGACCGAGTCAATCAGCCTTTCAATCAATGTTTCTTACACACTAACTCTTCTGTGTTTCCAGCGAGTCATCATCCCACTCATAACAAACCTTCAGTCACTCAGCACATGGGTCCCAGGTCCTCTCAATCACAATATCTTTATTATAGTTATTTACATGACCATCACCCACCACCTTCATACTATCCTTCAACCTACGAGTCTTGGCCTAATGGGAGCCCATATTAACTTTGTGTATGCTATGATAACGGTGTTTTTGTAAGCCTGTGACAGAATGATTAGGCAAGCATCGGCAGTAAACCCTGCTTTTCTTTTGTATCGAGGACTCCAGGGGAACATGGCTAAGCCTTGTCCGATGTCAACGGGATCAGGGCACTGGCTGCTATGCTGAACGGTAACAATCGACTGAGTACTGATAACATTGTCCATAACATCCAAGCGACTTGTGGGCATTTGTGAGCTAAATGTGTGATGGTGTGTGACAAATCGTGACCAAGGCCAGCAAGAAGTCATCTTCTTCACCATTGCTAGGCAGCAAGGCTTCTCCCATTTCAAACATTTGTGCTATACCTCCTCAACTGCTCAATTTTAACTTTCTTCTCTATATATGCACCTTCTATTGGCGTATATTAGTAATCTTGCAGTAGTTAGCTATGTATTCCGATAACTATGGTTTCGGCGGTTTATATATAATGTTAGAGACGTGTGCCGGATTCGATGTCGGACTGTTAGGGTTCGCTGGATTTGACGTCGGGGTGGGATTTGGTCAGAGCTCTCCTTGACCAAGGCCGGTAGTTGCAATATTTGGAAATGCGCGGAAATACTGGATGACTCGGATGTTGGAGATCCGAAGACTGATCAACATGGGCATTGGCTTCAACTTATGGGTTGTGCCCTCTTGGATTTCTAGTGCCCTGGTATTTCGGACTGAAGACCAGAGTGTTATTGGGTTTCCGATTGGTCAGGTCTATTCGGAAGGTCAGTGCCAATGATGTGTTGAGACTTATTGGAGGTGAGCGGGGGGCTTTGGGTATTCGGGGATGGAATGGTTAATGTGGGAAGGTAGAAGTAACGATAAATCAATATCGAGTAAAGACTAGCTTTTCTGGGAGGCGAGTGTAATCAAGGAGGGTTTGAGATGTCAGATGAAGTAGAGTCGGAATGATCGGAATAATCAGAGTGATCAGAATAATCGGAATAGTTCGGAATAATTGGAATACCAAACAAGGTTTGAAGGCCTTATTACAGGTAGAATTTTGGAGCGAACGAAGTGTAGTAATAGAGGGTGGTACGAAAGATAGTGATATGAAGTAGTGAAGCAATATGATGCGATACGATACGATACGACACGATATAACACGATACAATACAATACAATACAATATGACACGATTTACAAGCTAAAGAAGCTCGACGAAGAGAAAACATATTTAAGACATGCGGGATTCCGAAATTGGGAACGGAAGATAAGGGTGCATGATATGGAGTTCCGAAATCGGAGCGGATATGGGGATCGAGATAAGATGTACGGAGATAATATCAAGATAGAGCTGTGACTGAGAATAATAATGGGGGCATGTCGGAAATAAGTGGAAGGGCTTATCGGAGTACCTGAAATGTCGGAATAACATGGGTCGGATCTGGGATCTAACATATAACACCTTTCTCTTCCCTCCGGCCTCCATCCCCACACATTTGTTCAACAGGTTACAGGCCCTGAGACAAGCTCAAGCCTCTTTTCAACAGTTGTTAGGCTTTGGTACTCATCGCCACGCATTTGAACATCCTTCAAGTCGAAAACTTGTTGTATTACATAAATACCATGGTCTGGGAAGGGCTCCGGATCATTGTGCTCGTCCGGGAAGGGCTCCATAGCGGCACACTCGACACAACTTGCAGGAAGGGCTCTGCAGTTTGTCCAGAGGTTTATTTTACTGCTGAGAAGGGCTCCGGCACGTACACGGCTTATATAACCATTGATTTTCACACTCGCTTCTGGGAAGGACTCCGGTCGACTTGTTTTTTGAATCACATATCCCCCCTCTTATACTCTTTTAACTTCTATTATCACTATGCCTGGAGACTCAATTGCCAAGCTCAATGAGACTAATTACTACACTTGGAGTCTTGTTATGAAGGCGCTACTTGTTCACAAGGACCTTTGGGGTGTTGTCGACGGTACTGACACACGTCCTCCTGGTATCCCTACTTCTAAAGCTGTCAGAGCTTACAAGAAGAAGCTGCAGCAGGCGCAAGCTGAAATCATCCTCAATGTTGAGCCTGATCAGCACCCCCATATCTGTGAAGGGAGTCCTGCCGAAATCTGGGAGAGCCTTTGCCAAGTTCACACAGCACATGGTTTTGCTTCCCGACTCACAATGCACCATCGCTATCTCACAATGAAGAAGTCCATGGATTGCTGATGTCAAGTATCTCTCTTTTCATCTCAGCCAGGCAACCATCCCCATTCTGAATGTCAATCTGGAACTTCAAGATGCCATCAAGGCATGGGTTAAGGCTAGAGAAGAAGAGGATATGATCCTCATTCTCACCAACGGTTTAGGGGAGACGTATGATAACCTGGTCATTGCCCTCGATTCTACTTCGCCCGAGAAGCTAACTCTCGATTACATCATCACTCATCTTCTTAATGAAGAAGCTCGCCAGCTGAATCCGGACCTGATCTCGATCCCCAGCGCACCAGTAGAGGCTCAAGCACTCGCTGTCAAGGTTTGCGCACACGCAGCGAAGCAATCACCGAACGTCATTTGTCACAATTGTGGTGGCAAAGGACACTACTAGAAACGTGCAGGGGATCCCCATGACAGACCTTGCTCAATTTATCAATAACTTGTTGTCCTTTGTATTTACATGATGTTTGTTGCACAGTAGTTAGTAAGTTTTCCTCTTTTTCGCGAACATCTCAGCCACCTCTTTGGCATTCATAACTCTTTTTTTTGGTTGGTGACATAGCCTCCCGCCTAGGTGTTGCAAGTACCCACATTTTCCTAAGAATTCATTTTTAATATTGCCAAATAATGGCTAATGAATTTCTGGAAACACATTAAATATCTCATATTAGATGAGAGTTCAATGCTATCAAGGCAAGACACACTGAGCACATAACAAGAAGTGGAGAAACTTACCAGTAATAGGGCATTCTTCGCAACATTGGAGCAAAATATCTGCATTGCTAAAGGATTTGATGGCAATGACGGAGCTGGTCTACCGTTTGGTGGCGTCAACGTCATATTATGCAGTGACTTCCATCAATTTCCCCCAGTGGCGTCGAAAAAGACAGCACCGTTGTATTATCCGGTGAACAGAGGCATCAATACACTGAAAGAACAAAATGGGTGAAGGCTTTATGAGCAATTCACAATTGTGGTTCTGCTGGATCAGCAAGTACGGGTAACCGACTCAAAGTGGCTAGCGTTCCTACGCCATCTGCGCTATGGCAAGGTAAAAGAAGCAGACGTGGAAATGCTAAAGAGATTGGTACTTACGAGCAAAGATTGTCCTCCCACAGACTTCCAAAACATTGCATGGAAAGACGTGAGTTTGGCAACTCTGAGACATTCAGTGTGAATCCTTTGGAATGCAGCGATGGTTCGAAAGCACTGCAAGGATACCAAACAAATGCTATTCATCTGTCCAGTGTTTGACACAATAAATGAACGCAGACTCTCATTAGCTGAACGTTATGCTATGGCCACAAAACAGGATCGAAAACAGAGAGGAAGACAGACGAAGAATGGACTACCAAATAAGGTAGAGATCGCCCTAGGCATGAAAGTCATCGTGACAACAAATGTGGACACTGACCTTGATGTCACGAACGGATTGTGGGGGGAAATGGTGGGAATTGTCTTGGATCCAAAGGAAGACCAGAGCGGCAGCTCAGCGATTGTCACACTCGAATATCCACCTGCGTAAGTTGCCTAAAACACGAGCGGCAAGGTTAGAGGAGTTGGATGATGGTGTCATCCCGATAGAACCTGCCAAAAAAATGTTCAGGATAGAGGTGCCAACAAGCGGAACGAAAAAAAGGCAAAGAAAAGTTACCCGCCACCAACATCCACTGACGGCGGCAGACATGTTTGCTGACTACCGATCCCAAGGACAAACGATACCCCACGTGATCGTAGATATCCGACAGGAGGAAAACTTATGTTGTTTAACCTCTACGTAGCATTATCACGAAGCTCTGGGCAAGACACTATCCGAGTACTTCGCGATTCCGACGACAAAATATTCATGGAGATGTTGGACCCATATCTGCAGTTGGAAGACACGAGGTTGTGAGAGTTGAATGCAAAAACAGTAGAGTGGTGGGATAGAATGAGAAAAAACAATAATGTACAATAAAGCAAAGAAAAGGACGAAGTTAAATCGCAAAAGCACGGATACGATCCAAGGATACCGATACAAACAACACGAGCAGATACCAAACACGTGACGATTATCTTGACACTGTCAGGTATCCTGACGCATTCTCAGGGTGGGAATAGACCTTGCGGAGCAAGGTGACAAGGCCGAATGCCCCAGCTCCCCTTAAGATGATTCACACGACTCCAGCATGTCGTATGCGACATCTGCTACTTCGGACACAGATTTTGCATTTTAGGTAACACTATCTCTGCTTCGATTATGGGAGAGTGTTGGCGTATATTAGTAATCTCGCAGTAGTTAGCTATGTATTCCGATAACTACGGTTTCGGCGGTTTATATATAACACCTTTCTCTGCCTCTGGCCTCCATCCCCGAGCATTTGTTCAATACCTTCTATAACGACACCTCCACTTTTCCAGTACTACATATGAATTCTCTCCCTGAACGAAGCCGCACCCGATGTCGACCCAATTCCCTCTCGATGTATATTCTGAGTCTAAGCCAAGAGATCTAGACGGTGGCCATAGTGTCTTAGTTTCAATGGTCGAGTCGATGACGAGGTTACAAGTGGAAGGTGCGTAACTGATGCGCACTAGTAACTGACTTGGAGGTCATACTTGCTGACGGTTGTTCAGTTCGATCGCATAATCACAGAAGATGACCATGTGCGACAGACGATGCCATCGTTTTGAACCCGTGTACACTTGTGGGAGATGATGGTGCTATTCCTGGCCGCCCCCAGTGGGTAAGTGGTGATGTACTTCCTCGTCATCACAACGAGTTCACTCGGCTCTCGTCTCCCATTGATTCGCTTGTGTAAAAATACTCGACGGACCCAATGCCACATCTTCTCATAAGTTCAGAATTTCTTTCCTTACCCGACACACAGGAACGCAAAGGCAGATGCGTCCTCATTTCCGTTCCCCTGCGGTTCATCCTCGCTATATTGAGCCCCACAACACATGATTCATTCTACTACGCAGTCAATTGGGCTTGTTCACGAACGATAGAAAACTCGCCGCACCTTCTATTTCCTCGCAGCGCGTAACCCGGCGTTTGTACCCTGAATACATATGACTACGAGCCAGAGCGCAGTAAGGAACTTGAACAAATGTAACGAGGTGATCCTATGCGCAAACTGGACAGACATATTCGAGACAGGTCGCAATGCAGGAAGCCAGCACACGTAACGAGTAATTCTTCGAGCGTCCTCTCGGGACCAGTAGAAAGTGTTCCTGATGCGCTAAAGGGTCACCGATGGACCTCGTCCCGTAGTAGTCCGTTGACGGGTGAAAAAAAGAGTGAGGGTCTTTACTGTATGAGTGACGACATGTTCTGATTTTGGAGAGAGGAGTGTTTCATAATTTGCGCCTGAAACCTCTACAGCAACAAAGCGATAGTATATCGGCGCATCCATTACACGAACGACGGGAAGGAAGCCGTGCTGGAGCGGGAAAAATTGCAAACGTTGGCCTACTAGTAAACGACCTAGAAGAGTGGGTGTGACGGGATGATGGGACCTCGGATGGGTATGCCCCACGCAAGATAATAATGAAGTGATTACTCCCTACTTTCCCAGAGGATTAACACTGGGGGCATGAGCATATTTTTAGTGTAAAAAATGTGATAAAAATGCTTTTTCCTTACAGATTATTCATTCACTGTTCTGGTTGAAAATTTTTCCCAAAAATGCTGCTTTTTTATCAAGTTTTAGGACCTGAAAATCTGGTACATACTTCACATTTCTAGGCATGGGAAATGGATGTAAAATGTGAGAAATAATGAATTTACTCATTGATTTCATGCCACAAAAATGCAAGGACAATCTTGGTTTTCATTGACATTTTCAACAGAAAAGAACCAAAATTTATCCAAGATTTCATAGTAGAAAGAAGGTGAGAAAATTAGTAAAATATATGAGATTTTTCAAAACTATTAGCCAATGAATAATCCAACATTTTTCTTTAGTTTTTGCAAGGAAAAACCTGATGGATAAATGTTTATCCAATGGATAATCATTCACCCATAGGCAATATATAACAAGTTTTCTGAACCGAAAAGGCAATGAAAAAGTCAATGGATAAGAGTTTATCCCTTGGATAATCATTCACCCATAGACAATATGTAACAACTTTTCTGAACTGAAAAGGTAATGAAAAAGTCAATGGATAAGAGTTTATCCCTTGGATAATCATTCTTCCATATGGGGTAAATGTTCTGCCTATGGCAGAATGATTATCCAAGGGATAAAACTCTTATCCATTGACTTTTTCATTGCCTTTTCGGTTCAGAAAACTTGTTATATATTGCCTATGGGTGAATGATTATCCATTGGATAAACATTTATCCATCAGGTTTTTCCTTGCAAAAACTAAAGAAAAATGTTGGATTATTCATTGGCTAATAGTTTTGAAAAATCTCATATATTTTACTAATTTTCTCACCTTCTTTCTACTATGAAATCTTGGATAAATTTTGGTTCTTTTCTGTTGAAAATGTCAATGAAAACCAAGATTGTCCTTGCATTTTTGTGGCATGAAATCAATGAGTAAATTCATTATTTCTCACATTTTACATCCATTTCCCATGCCTAGAAATGTGAAGTATGTACCAGATTTTCAGGTCCTAAAACTTGATAAAAAAGCAGCATTTTTGGGAAAAATTTTCAACCAGAACAGTGAATGAATAATCTGTAAGGAAAAAGCATTTTTATCACATTTTTTACACTAAAAATATGCTCATGCCCCCAGTGTAATATCATTTTACAAAATGTGGTATTTAATGTTTCAACATTGCTCAACAAGCGATAGAACCTGTTTGGAAAGCCAACGACTCCTCTGCACAAATGCAGCGGACCTACCCAAATATGCATGGTAGGACGAGGGACATTGAAGGAAACGCTGAAGGAGCTACTACTGATGTTTGTGCTCTTAATGCGGTCTAGACCAAAAGATGTTTGTCTCGGCATGGGAATGGTCATAGTCGCTTCGCTAACCCTACCCAGTGTCGGAAGGGGAAAGAATTTTTCTTATCCAGAGCGGAACAGATGCCTTCAGCGATCGACTAACCTTTGGACTCAAGTATACCCATAGCAAGATATTTTTTCATTCGTATGAGCGGAATACATTTGGACAGGAAAATTGAGTTGTCCTCAATTCGTTGAGAAAAGGCGGTTATCTTCATTCTTGGAGCGCAATTCCACATCTGTTTCAATGCTCTGCATGATGTGGACAGTCATTGGCTGCATAGGTATGCTGGTGGTGTATGTCTGATGTTTCACTGTTTTGCGATTATGCAATGCAAGGCGAACAGTTATCGAGGTAAACACGATTCCCTTCGGAAAAGGACATGAGAAAATGCACATGAGTAAAGGTGACTTGTGTGTGCTTACCACGATCGGTGTAATCGTCTCCAAAGCAATGTACTGAATATTTAGGTTCGGGGTGTATAACAAGAGCAGAATGAAGGTTGCGGCTGCATAAATTGCGGCGCTCTCCACCACAATCCGGACAAAAGCCATTATGCCGGAGTTATCCTCTGGCTTCAATATCGAGACGGCTGCAGTCGTGAGAATGTTCTCGGTGAAACACAAGCTGAAATACACGGTTATGTAGTGCGCAAGGCGTGAGGCGAATATGGAAACACCCGAAGCCTTCGTGAAAAGCCAACAAACATTTATGCCACAGTCTGAACGCAAGCCAACATATTGATGAGGGAAATGGCTGAGGGCACACTCCACTTACATGCGCTGGATATGAGAAGAGCAAGTGGGAGAACAATTACACGGTAACTATTACTCCAGACGATCCAGCAACGGTATATCTAAAAAATTTAAGAACGCATAAACGACTTAATGCTACATCGCAGACGCCACACTCACAACAAGGGTATCTCCAAGTAGAGTCTGAGTGACATATATAGAATCTTTGACAATATGATCCCATCTTGCTAGGTCTGCGAAATAAGCAGCCGGACCTCCAGGGGCATCACGAAGCCATACATAACCCCTCAATAGGCGATATAGATTGATTCCTAGTAACATGATTCAAACACCATGTCTGCGAGAAGATATAGTCATCACTCACCCATATGAATGGTGGCAAGAACAAACATAATAACCATTGTGCCAAACATTATCTAGATGTTCCATGAGATTTAGCTCAAACGGCACACGGCAATAATCGACTGACCTTTCTTGGCGTAGTTTTGTAACTTCCGTCTTGCACGATAATACAAATACTGACACAAAAAAGGCCGAGATATAGTCCTGTGCAAGCGGTTTTATTATCTACATCAATCACAGCCGGAAGGAATGACACACCATAAAGAATAAGCTGTGTTTGACAACGTATTTCAAGAGTCGCAATCACAAATTGTTTGCTAACGTACCTCGACCCAGATTGAAAGGATGAAGGTCTCGTCGAATGATAACTGAGTGCTCATACTGAGGACGGGCAGCGTAGGTACTCAGTGTAGCAGGATGGACTTCAAGTCATTAATTAGAGTCCTATTTAAAGCAAGATGAGTCCGGAGGTGTGTTACATATACTCGCATGAGAATATGCATGGGGAAATGGCGTCAATTGTGGAGAAGTGTGGTGAGAATCAAGACAGCATGATTCCATGTCGCTATGATCAGCTGTGCGGGTGATAAATGCAGCACTGGGCAGGAATTCGCAACTGAGATCTTACGTTGCTTTGAAGCGCTCTTTGGTTTAACTTTTCCTGGGACAACACATTTGTTCGGATGGACGCTCACTTCCACGATGGAAGCAAGATCTAGAACAGAGACGGGATGTGGTCGCAGCTGGTGTAGGCGCTCACAAGCGCGTTGTCCGCTTAATTCAGTTCCAGAATCAATTACTAACTTACTAAGGTCCTGTTCGGACACAGAATTCGGCTAAACGAATTCTGTGTTCGCTGACCAAGCTCAGTAGCGGCCTCTCCAGGCCGACAACTGAGCCTAAATCATCTGTCACACACGCTCTCCACCATGGCACTCCTCATTACATTCTTATCAGATGAGGATGAGGACAATGAGGACGACTTATGATTCCCAACATTGATGATGTCTGACCAGGTCAGCAACATATGTCGCATGGCCGGGGAAGCAGTCCTCTCCTATGCGACTCCCTTGTACAACAAAGTTCCCTATCACATTTCTGCTCTATCAGGACATGCATGGGTGCAGGAGCTGATCCATGGTCACCCCCTTCATATAAGATGCGAACTCGGTGTCAACAAACATGTATTCCACGACCTGATCAATATGCTCGAGAACTATGGCCACTGTGATTCCCGCTACATCACACTGCAGGAACAACTCGCCATATTCCTGTATACCTGTGTCACTGGGCTGACAGTTCGGCACATAGGAGAACATTTCCAGCATGGCAATGACACTGTGGCGAAGTATTTTATCAAGATGCTTGTCATCTTCTTGGGCCCGCCATTCTACACCGCCTACATCCATCTCCCTGCTGCAACTGATCCTGTACCTCCCTGCATCCACAATGATCCCAAGTTTTTCCCGTTTTTTAAAGACATGATTGGTGCAATGGACAGCACACATATTGCATGTAGCCCAACGGCAGCCAAGCGACATATCATTCGTGATCGAAAGGGTGACCTGTCTCAAAACTGCTTGGCGGCATGCTCCTTTGATATGAGGTTTGTCTACGTGTACAGTGGCTGGGAGGGGTCTGCAGCAGACTCCGCAATGTTTCATGATGGTCATGTTAACAACCTTCGTATACCCAAGGGGAAGTACTACCTTGCTGATGTGGGGTTCCCTTCGTGTGAGGGATTGCTGGTACCATATAGGGGGGTCAGATATCATCTAGCTGAGTGGGGGCATGCCGATCTAAGGTATTTATCCACCCGGCATACCGTAGAGTCTGTATGTTACTAACATATTCACGGCAGGCCAGCAAATTCCAAAGAGCTTTATAACTTGCGTCATGCCTCAGCACGCAACATGATTGAGCGCATATTTGGGGTCCTGAAGGCACACTTCAAGATACTTGGAACCGTGCCACACTATGACCTCGATCTGCAAGCCTGTGTGCCCCCCGCCCTTGCAGCATTGCACAACTACATCTGGGAGCATGACCCCCCAGATATGATGGAGCAGGATGGTGGTCCTGAGTGAGATCCGGTCCCAGGCCGTTATATGGGTGAGCTTGCGCTGAGCGCGCCGCGGGCTGAGGAGAGGGAGGCCACCCAAACACACTGGCAGTTGATTGCAAGAGCAATGTGGGCTCAGTATTGTTTGTACCAAGGCTATGACCACTAGTGGGCATAGCATACATGAATATAACTTTTTATTGCTTTAATTTTAATTTTTTAAATCATGAGAAATAAAAAGGAAAACATTGTATATTTCTTTTCAAAACAGAGTTACAGGGAGGTAAAAACAGTGAGGTGGAAGCCAGACTACAATGATTTGGATCCCCTGAGCACCTGCAGGCATTTATTGATCCACAGCATGCACACATCTTCCTGCATCTCACAAAACACAGCCGCCATGCTAGGGTCTTGGTGAAACTCTTCTATGAAGAAGAGCTTTTGCTCGGCCGTCAGTTCGTACTCGTTCGGCACAATCTGCATGGCTGTGGACCTGGACCCAATGGAGGAGGATGGAGGGCCATACAGAGAGGAGGGAGGGCCATACACAGAGGAGGGTGGGGAGAATGAGGGGGCCGGGCCAAATGAAGAAGGGGGGGGGGGGGGGGGGGGGGTCGAAGGAAGAGGGGGGGAGGCTCAAAGGAAGAGGGGGGGGCTCAAAGGAAGAGGGGAGGTGGTTGAAGGAGGAGGGAAGTGGATCAAATGCAGAGGGGGGCGGACCGAGCGCAGAGTGTGACAGATCAAACGCAGAAGGTGGCAGGTCCAATGAAGAGGGGGGAAGGCTGAACACAGAGGGAGGGAGGCCAAAGGAAGAGAGATTGTCGATGCTAGAGCTCGACTGGCCCTGGGACCAGTCAGATGCAATGCTGCTAACTGGGTCAAGCTCCATCCCCCCACCCTGCACACCTTGATCACTCCCCTGCCCGGACTGTGTCCCAGTTCCATATGCCAAAGTGGACGCCCTGTAAACATGAGTCCCCCTTGCCGCACTCGGCATGAGCGAACTCATGAGCTCAAAGCAAGGGAACCCCACCCTTCTGACCTGCACAGCCTCATGATTTTTCTGTAAATTCAAGTGAGTGAAATACACTGAAAAACAAAAGAAACAACTCACTGAGGCAAACTTGCTCCATACAGATTCGTCGTCAACCACCACACCTTCCTGATCCACAAATGTAAAGCCAGAGAGATTTTGTTTAAGCTGAAGTGCCAGATTGTAGTCCTTTCGCAGCTGTGGAATGTTGAGCCTCAGATAAGCATCAAACGACCAAACCAACTTACCTTGATCCACCTTGACCTGAAAGCTTCCCAGGTCTTGAGTCCTCTGGTGGATGGCCAATCCACCATCACTCCAGCAACCGCCATCCATGTAGACTTCTTGAAATTACCCCCCTCACCAGCCTCTGCCTTATGATCGATCAGGAGGTTGATCAGCACGATATCGTCCTCAAGTACCCATGCTGCAGCTTTCTTCCTGGCAGGAGGATTGTTGGTGGAAGGAGGTGGAGTAGGTCTTTGGGGACTATTGGGAGGGCTGCGTGAGCTGCGTGTACGCATGGTATTGTTGGCGAAGGGATTGTTGGCAGAGGGTTGATATGGAGCGTCCATAACTGTGTGACAGAAGATTTAGGCTCAGCTGCGGCCTTTCCAGGCCACAGCTGAGCTTGGTCAGCGATCACAGATTTGTTTAGCCGAATTCTGTGTCCTAACAGGACCTTAAATGTCTACTCCTTAGTGGAACATGTGTTGGGAATATGTGTGGGTGGGCGGTCATGTTTCATGCTTCAGTCTTTCTTTCAGTCTTTGTCTCTTGCTCCAAGTCCTCCTTTCGCTGCTAACACACTCCGGCACCCCTGCCAGTCTCACCGCCACTGTCACAAAAATCGAAATAGCAATCTCAGGCCTAAGGAGGCCTGAGAATATAATTAGGATGGAGAGGGGTTTGCCAGGCCAGCTAAGGTCCATGGCTAAAGTTAGGTCTGACAAGATGCTGGCAGCCTGGCCAGGCACTAGCGACATGGTGTTCTGGCTAGGTCATAGTCAGGTCTGGCTAAGGTCCTGACATTCTGGCTAGGCCTGACCGGGCTCTGGCAACATGGTATCTTTGCTATAGTCTGACTAAGGACCTGTTATTCTGGCCAGGCTTGACCAGACCCTACCAGTCTAGTACACTGGCATAATAGCAAAATTTTTCTAACCATATAAAAGCTTCATTACTGCAGATATACCACATGTAAGTCAGCACAATTTTAATACTT
Source organism: Ramaria rubella (assembly GCA_015039355.1). Lineage (NCBI taxonomy): Eukaryota > Fungi > Basidiomycota > Agaricomycetes > Gomphales > Gomphaceae > Ramaria > Ramaria rubella. The sequence continues at coordinate 56,950 of MU134592.1, forward strand.
CATACTTTATAGGCCTGTTCAGAAGGCAATATGGCACTCTTCAACATTTACAATTATTAATTTACTACCTAGGCATATTATAATAAGAAACTCTTAGAAACTTACATACATTACATAAATTATATAATTCTTATTAAGAATGCAAAGATGAGGATTCGAACCTTCAAACATTTGTGATTACATGATCAACATATTAAACCACTAGTCTAAATGTACTTCACAGTATCACAGGTTCTTAGTGCCTCATAATGGAATCTGCATTGCGTAAGGCGCATGCCTCACCTAAACACTCTCTCATACGCAAAGGCTAAGGTGGGAGCAAGGACAGCGGTAGGGGTATATGGCGCTCAAAGCCAAGCTGTATAAAAAGGAGCGGCACTACATATATGACAAAGGAAATGAGCAACGGTGGCATTAAAAAACCCCTGTGGGGAAAAAGCATAACTGTGCTTGGTATACAAAAAAATAAAAAGCAACAGATAAAAGCTAGGGAGAGGGGGGTGGGTAAGGAAAAAATGCGAGTATGTTAGTCTAAGTAAGAAAAGTAGCAGCGGCTCTCGCAAGAGAATACAGACCTGCAAGGTCAAGAAGCAAAGCAGCAGTGTAGGGAAAGAGGTTGTGACATCGAGATTAAAAACCGCCTGAGGATCCCACCCGGGCAACAGTGCCGGTGGTTCCTAAGACACCACACTGTTGCCTGGATCTCAAACACTGAAATCTGCGAAATATCATGGACGCCGCTGTCGACCTGCTTCCATGTGAGACCGTCGGTGAGGCCGTCCATTTCCGCATATGTCAAAAACGCCTGTTGATCGAACTGGAGTTACACAGAGCGCTTAAGCATGGTCATCGTCATGTTTGAGGACAATGACTCACTGTGATTCATTGTGGCATCTTTCGAACTTGCATCTCAATAAGTTCAGATATGTTCTGAGTCGCGTAGAACAGTTTCTCGGTGTTGACGATGGGTATCAGGCACTGCAGCTCTTTAAGATTTATCAGGACAACATTGGACATTAGCACATCAGGATGATGGATCATGAACTCTAGCGCAGTCTCGAAATGATCCAGGACATCGAGTAGTTGCAGTCAGCATTGACAGACTTGCAGGTATCATTGCAATAGACAAGGCTGCACGCAGGAAGGATGTGGTAAGAAGGTGTGTGTGCTGGACACTCGGAACACACTTAGCTGAGAATGTCCAAACATGATGTCTTCCATTGCATTTTGCAATTAGCGACCATATTAACCCACTTTGGGTTGGCCGTGGAATACTGGCCGTGTTTGATGTAGCAACCATTTTCAACACTGGTGACAGAACAGATTCTAAGCCATCGGCATGTTCATCAATTTATTGCATGGAGAGCTGCACTGACCTGTTTGTTCCCTGAACACAACAATTGTCTAGGAGAAGGTCGTGTGAGCAGGGATGGGATCATCAAGGACTACTTGATCCTGATGCATCCCCCTGCCTCTTATTTCTCATTGACTTGTGTACTGACTTTGCATGTTGCGTGTAGGAATGCTCAGCATGCTTGTGCCCACAGTTTAAGGCACATGGTGCGCCTGTCCAATGCACAAAGGGCAAGTGCTCGAAGGCTTTCCATGTCAGCTGTGAAGCGGGTGGGGCAGCGAGTGGTGTGGCATATCCTGCGCTGGAGGAAGTTGAAAAGGAGGTCACGTTAGTGGAGGAAGTGCAAGCACCCACCTGTACCCGCACCCGCACCTGCGTCTGTGTCGCTACCGCGGCCCACGATGACCACAACCATGAATGCATTGGATGTGGATGCGTATCAGGTCCCGCTCTACCTCTGCTTCTGCCACCCTGCCTTCATAGGCATCCACAGTGACACCAGACACACCTCCTCCAGGCACCGCTCCTCCAATGTTGAGGTGCTGTGTTCGCAACACAATCTTGTATGTCCCTGTTTGTTTGTGTCGTGCCTCCGTTGCTGTTCTGATGGCCCCCTGTGGCCGCTTAGGTCATCATGCAGGAGAAGGCAAACAAGGATAAGATGGTGTGCGCGCATCTCCCTGTGCTGTTTGAGATGAGCCGTATCCGTATTTGGATTTCCTCAGGCATGTTTGAGGAGCCGCTCGTGAAGACATGTTGGATTATGTTCCGTTGGTATTTGGAAGGGTGGTGATAGGCACTGGTGCCCATGTAGGGGTGAGAATTGGGGTGCTGACAGTGCTGGCATTGGGATTGGACTAGGAGGGGTGGAGGACGGCTTTCTTGGAAGACTTGGAGGGCTTGGAAGCGGGTGGTTGGAGGGAGGGAATACAGCGAGATGTAGGGTGGACCTGGGAGACGACACTGTCGGAGGTGGAGGCGGCGTGGCTTGCTCTAAGGGTCATATTTGGCCACACAGAGCTCAAGGTTGATCTCATTAGACACAGCGATGGTGGTCTGTAGTCCACTCCATCTGCTGCACTCCAGGCTCTGTCAATACTTGAAGCCACCAGTTGGAGGTAGGATAGATGACGAGGATCTCCCGAGAGAGATGCTGTTGGGGTTGAGCATGAGTGGCAGGATGTCTAGGTGAGAGCCCTTTGCGCCACCTGTTGCTGGATAAATACAAATGTGAGCTTCACCGTGCATCTCAGCAATGGTGTGGCTTACTAGGTACGGTCGGGTTATCTGAGATTTTGTAAGAAGGCATATTCTTACAGTAGCATATATGCTACCGATAGAGGAACATAAGCCACCAGAGTGGTTTATGGGAGGTATTAGATAAGCGACCCAGTAGGGGCGCCTGTAGATAGTGGACAACTATACAGTTGTCCACAAGTAATTACATAAGAGAGATAATCTTGTATACACACCACGCGCAGATACCAATAAAATATTGGCATAGTCTGTCGAGTGTGAACAGAATCTTACACATTTTGACTGCCAATTTGGCAGCACTGCAATAACAAAAAAGAAAAAGATCAACTGATCTTTTTACCCAAACCGATGAGTACCACTTGCCGGAATCATTGGAAACAGTAAACAACCGTTTACTGTTTATTCTTCTAATCAATAGAAGAATACCACAGCATGGCTGATAGACCATAGATCTATGGTGTCGATAAGGAATTGAAGCCAAACACCTAGATCCCGAGGGGATCCAGATACATCTGGGGCCACAGCCAAGGGCCCAGACAGGAGAGTTGAGCCTGCCCACGACGTGAACAGGCGAACGGGAATGCCAACGAGGATAACAAGTCCTAATATCATTACAATGCCCATAGCTTCCGACTCTAGGAGTCGAAAGCGAGAATCGGCGGATCAAAGAAAATCTGCACAGGATGAGTCAGAAACAGACGATATATTGTCTGTTGAGAAAACTAGAAGAACCTCAACTAGGTCGAAGTTACAATTGTCTCTCGATGAGTGGAGAGAACTGCCGACGAGCAACACGGATGAGTTGCTGGGGGTGCGAATGTCGCAGCTCCCATATGTTCAGAAACATTGCAGACCGTGAAGTTCATCGTCCCAATCAGGGACGATGGAGCAAAGGTCGGCATGCTGGGAGGAAGAAACCCGGTGATATGAACGTACAACCGGACACATTGCCTGGATGATTACGACTCTCAAGGAGAGCCATAAACATGTAGAAACTACACGTGAAGTGAGCCAGCGAGCGGCTGAGGCAGCTCATGCAGCAGATGACACCGCAAACCAACTCCAGACCTTAGGAGATGGTATGGAACTGTTAATACAGTCCCTGGAGGAAGAAGTGCAGGGACCTTTGCGAGGAAAGGCCCCTGAGTGTGGCAACAATCCCAATAGGGATCGTGAAGTTGACCGTGAGGCAGAAAAGGCTCACAGGAGATGAGACAGACAGAGGATGCCACCTCCAGCTGGTCCGAGCACTAGAAGTGGTCTTCGAGAACCTAGTGCCACAATAGAACAAGACAGCAATAGTACGCGCCGGCATACTGAGGGGGAGACAGATCACGAGTTAGATGCTCACGATAGAGAAAATATCCGCAAAGGAATTCGCAGATCAAAAAAAACTTATAATGAGCAAGAAGTGCTCAAAGCAGTGACCCAACAGTCACTGCAGGAGATGATGAAGTCTGACGCTGACAGTGTCAGCACTACAACTAGCACTCACGTTAGTCTTGAACGTGAGTTCGATCACTGGGATAGGATCAAACATAAGGCATCACGATGGAAACACCATGTGCTAGAACTCCATGCTCAACATGCAGATAAGCTAGTCAAAGAGGCTTATACTGTGGGAATCAAAGGCGAAGCCTTCGATAAACTGATCGAGTCAGCGAGAGTGGCTCAATCTGTCCTCAGTAGCAGCTATAGGCTGAGGGATGCTTTTCTAACAGCTGACAAATGTCGACCGTTGTATCAGATTGATGAAGACATCATTGATCCGCCAGTGCAGCAAGATGTGAATAGTCACGTCCCCCGGCTGCACAGGCAGGTACAAGCAATACCGTGTGCGGTATCTCTAGCAGTCACGGATCCTGAAAGGAGGATCCAGGAGGTAGGAGGAAATCCGTCTACATATGTAGATGGAGTCACAAAGATGGTGCGACCTGCCCTTGAGAAACACAAGGACAGCGAGCCAGACAAATCTGTGCTTGCCAAAACCAGAGTAAAACTACCTCATCCAGCAGAATATGCTGGGAGAGCAGATCTCGAAGAGTTCGAGAACTTTGTCTCAGGGATTCTGAGATGGCTAGGCATGAATAGTCTACTGGGACCGTCCAGTATGGAACTCCAGTTAAACTATTTAGGCACTCGCCTCAAGGGCAAGGCATTGGAGTGGTATGCCCGAAATATCGAGCATCATGATCGAGTCATAATCGACTGGACTCTGGAGAGTGCAATCGCTGGGCTACAACAGCGATTTCTTCATGCACTCACGCATAGGCATGTGTTGAATAAGTTCGACACAATTGTGCAGGGGACCGGAACCGTTCAGGAATTACTGAACGATATTACGAAGTATGCAGCGTGGATGATACATCCACCAGATGAGTATACGATCCGTAAACATTTTGTAGCAGCGCTTTGAGAAGCACTGTGTCATGAAGTCTTAAAATTAGGCTACACAACAGAATTCGTTCAATAACTGAGTTATATGAAGCCACAAAGGCTGTAGAGGATGCGTCTCGATATGACATCGGGTCGTGGAAAAGAGAGACTAGCAGCGCTCACATACCACAGGCAAAGCCAACTTCGACAGCTAGTCGAAATCAGGCTGTGCCGAGCTCATCTTGAGCCAATAATGCAGGAAGCCATCCTATGGCAAAGCAGACAATATATCGTCCACCGAACGCTCGACCTCAAACGGAAACAAGGCCGATGGTACCCCAAACAGGGGTACAGGTTACACAGAGAGCTGGAGCTGGAGCTGTAGTAGCTTCTCGTCCTCCACAGAAACCTTCTGGAGGTCCAGGGGGTCAAGGACGTAGCACAGAGTTGACGTGCTACGAGTGTGGACAATCGGGCATATCAAGCTGAATTGCCCACAGTGGAAGAACAAACCGCACATAGCAGGTGCATGGTTGGAAGAAGTGGTTGAGCACTCAGGGATTGCTCATGAAGGGGAGGAGGAGCCACAAAGTGGCAAACCAGACGAGCGAATGGACGTCCAGGATGACCATGAGAATGAGATCGGCGGACTAGTCGTGGAATACCAGTCGGAAATCATGCCTTATGAATGGGATGACAACGACGATATGAGAACACAAAGCTCGTATCCAGCAGACGGAGTACGTCTGCTAGAAGGATCATATGAGGAAAGGCGGGGCAGACACCAACTACCATCGTCAGTGGTGGGTTAAGTCGAAACAAGGACATCCGCATCCATGCGGGAGTCATAGACAAGACCATTGAGCCTGTCTATGATCATCGGTTCAGATTGCGTGATAAGACGTGCCCCAAATGGGCATGTATAGACAACTAAACAATCTCCGGGTATTGGGAGATTGGTGGCGTCAGAGCCCACTGTTTGCTAGACAGTGGGTGTGAGGGAGTCATGCTCTCTCCAGACTTCATACATGCTGTAGGCATTAAGACATTCGAACTCGAACGTCCAATTGGTCTACAGCTAGCATGTGTCAGCAGTAAGTCAACCATCAACTACGGAACACACACCAACATCCACTTTGGTGAACGTAATATTGAGGAATACTTCGATATAGTGAACGTAGATTACTATGACGCAATACTAGGAACACCATTCCTACGTAGATTAGGGATATCCCTCTACTTTAGAGACGAGGGATGCATTCGTATGGGAACGGAAATAATCCTGAACCACGTGAATGCTTGGGAAGAGCAGCGGGACTATAAAAACCTGAATGAATGTGAGACTCAAATTGCGAGTCTTAAGCCCAATCTAGTGAGCCACAAACTGTGACTCAAGACTGGCTCCTTGTTGCAAGTGGAGCCATCCACATGCGAGGCGAGACAAGACAAAAAGGAAAGAAAACCTAAGAAAAATTGACATTGGTCTCCTCGACCAATGTACCAATGGAATTAACGAAGGATGTACTCGCACCGAGCCACTGTCATTGACGGCGGAGGACTTTCCCAAACTAAGGGAAAGATGGGAACTAGAGTACGCAGACCTCTTCGGAGGTGTGCCGTTAGAACTTCCTCCTTGGAGGGAGATTAACCACGAAATTAAGTTCGTGGATGAAACCAAACAGTGTCATTATCGATTACTGAAGTGCCCGGAAGCACTTCGAAACAAACTGATCAACAAAGTCGACCGGTATACCACTGCTGGTTGGTGGGTATCAGCGTCAGTACGTTCTGCAGCACCAGTGCTATGTATTCCGAAGAAAAACGGAAAGCAGAGAACAGCGATAGACCTACATCTATGCAATGACAACATGGTGAAGGAAATTACACCCTTCCAAGACCAGGATACGATTTGGCACGACGTAGCTCATGCTGTGTACCGATCCAAACTTGATATGTCCAATGTGTACAAACAAATACGTGTAGTTGAGGAGGATGTCGACAAGACGGCTTTTGCGACCATATTTGGTACATTCAAAGGTCGGGTTATGCAGATTGGTGACTGCAATGCACTGTCTACATTTCAACATCTCATGACATTGATTTTTAACCAAATTGGACGATCAGTCCACATATATTTGGACGATATAGTTATTTACTCGAGCTCTATAGAAGAGCACGAAAAACACCTTCGATAGGTGTCTGATATTCTACGTGAGGCACATTTGTTCCTCAGCGGAAATTGATCCAAGATCGATTTGTATTTGCCTCATATGGAATGCCTTGGTTGCATAATAGACGACAAAGGCATACATGCCGATGCAGATAAGATGGAGAAGGTTTGAGGTTGGAGAAGACCTCGAACATTTAATGAAGTCCAATGATTTCTTGGACTCATGCAGTATCTGGCACCATATATGCCAGATTTGACAGTGTATACAACTCCCTTATCAGGAAGTGCGCACAACAATAGGATGTTTCAATGGACACCCTTGATGGATAAGTGCTTTGAATCCATCAAAGTGCTAGCATGTAAGGCTCCCATTCTGAAGCCTATAAATCATGCTAGCTCAGAACCCATTTGGGTTGTGATGGACGGTTCCAAATCTGGAGTCAGGGCAGTTTACGGACAAGGTCTGGACTGGACGACTTGTCGTCCAGCAGGATTTCTATCAAAGAAATTCAGTCCCACGCAACAGCGTTACAAAACGCATGACACTGGGGGCATGAGCATATTTTTAGTGTGAAAAATGTGATAAAAATGCTTTTTCCTTACAGATTATTCATTCACTGTTCTGGTTGAAAAATCTCCCAAAAATGCTGCTTTTTTTATCAAGTTTTAGGACCTGAAAATCTGGTACATACTTCACATTTCTAGGCATGGGAAATGGATGTAAAATGTGAGAAATAATGAATTTACTCATTGATTTCATGCCACAAAAATGCAAGGACAATCTTGGTTTTCATTGACATTTTCAACAGAAAAGAACCAAAATTTATCCAAGATTTCATAGTAGAAAAAAGGTGAGAAAATTAGTAAAATATATGAGATTTTCATGAGATTGTTCAAAAATATTAGCCAATGATTAATCCAACATTTTTCTTTAGTTTTTGCAAGGAAAAACCTGATGGATAAACATTTATCCAATGGATAATCATTCACCCATAGGCAATATATAACAAGTTTTCTGAACCGAAAAGGCAATGAAAAATTCAATGGATAAGAGTTTATCCAATGGATAATCATTCTGCCATAGGCAGAACATTTACCCCATATGGCAGAATGATTATCCAAGGGATAAACTCTTATCCGTTGACTTTTTCATTACCTTTTCAGTTCAGAAAACTTGTTATATATTGCCTATGGGTGAATGATTATCCATTGGATAAACATTTATCCATCAGGTTTTTCCTTGCAAAAACTAAAGAAAAATGTTGGATTATTCATTGGCTAATAGTTTTGAGAAATCTCATGAAAATCTCATATATTTTACTAATTTTCTCACCTTTTTTCTACTATGAAATCTTGGATAAATTTTGGTTCTTTTCTGTTGAAAATTTCAATGAAAACCAAGATTGTCCTTACATTTTTGTGGCATGAAATCAATGAGTAAATTCATTATTTCCATTTTACATCCATTTCCCATGCCTAGAAATGTGAAGTATGTACCAGATTTTCAGGTCCTAAAACTTGATAAAAAAGCAGCATTTTTGGGAGATTTTTCAACCAGAACAGTGAATGAATAATCTGTAAGGAAAAAGCATTTTTATCACATTTTTTACACTAAAAATATGCTCATGCCCCCAGTGTGAGCACGAGACAATTGCTATCCTTGAAGCAATGATGAAGTGGGAGGATAAGCTGCTAGGTCACCAGTTCACACTGGTGACGGATAACAAAGGTCTCGAATACTTCGAGACACAACAGCATCTGTCCGATATGCAGGTGTGCTGGTGGGAGTTTCTCTCCAGATTCAACTACACCACAGTACATGTACTGGGAGTGGAGAACAAGGTAGCTGACTGCCTGTCGTGCTATTACGAGAACGACAAGTGGGGGGAAATTCACCCAGCAGAAGAGTATGTCGACACAGATGCATGGCTAGACCCGGAAGGAGAATTCCTCCTAACAGATAGATACGTGGAAATATGAATGGCCGCAGCGCGACAGTCGCAACTATTACAAGAGGCGACAGAGCAGCGTGTCATAGACGTGCAGCAGATGAAACAAGCAATGAAAGAACCTTCCACACAGATGGGAGGTAAGGAGGAGGACGATGTACTAGCTACAACGTCAGGTGCAGACTCAGAGAGTCTATGTTCACCCGTAGAACATGAGTTTGACCTAAAACTAGCCATAGCCAATGGCTATAAACGCCAGCATGTAGACGATGATGTGGTAGGTGATAACCATCAGCTTCAGAAGCTACTAGAAGAGGTACGCAAAATCAAAGAGACATACAAAGAAACATCAAGGTAAAAATGGAGCAGACAGCCACTCAGCTAAAAGTGGCTGACCAGCTGGCTGAGGCCCTCGCAACGTAGTTTGTATAATAATAATATTGCATCTGAATCTAAATGTATCTTTTTGCCAATCATAAATGTCACATTAAAAATTATAATGAGGCAGACAAGTCAAAAAAATTCATTGTAAATATAACTAATACATTCTTCTCAAAGCCTTGTGTTTTTCTTCTTCTTCTTCTGCACAGAGGTAGAGGAATTAAGTTTACCTCTTTTCTCTGTGTGCGTGTCCTCCCTCTGGTTCTTTTCATTTAACTTTGCCGTGCACATTGAGCTCTGCCGCTGGAATGTTGAACCCGAAGCTGATGTGACTACACTAGCATAGGTCTTGCAGTTGTGTGACAACATCTGAGAATTGTTGTCCTGTACTGGAGGAGATGAAGGCATATGGGATCCAAGATTGTGTGGGTTTTCTATGTCGCTGAGGCTGCTAGAGCTTTGCCCACGCTCAAGAGATGGGCCGTTTTCTTTTTCATGTCCGGGATCATGCTTCGAATTTTAAATTGTTAATGTGTGTTCAAGAACAGAGAGGAGTTAATGCTCATGTGGTCATTGAAAAGAACATCGGTATTATAACCATCATTTGGATTACCATCACTAACAGCTCCAAGGGACTCTTCAACTTCATCATCTGCATCTAAGTCAGTTAATGCCTCTTGCATACTCTTATCCATTCCATCTCCTGTCACCAGAGACCACAATAAATTTTTCACTGCAAAAAGTTTTGCAAAATCTTTTGAAAAGTGTGAATTTTCCCAGAAGTTTTGTAGGGTGGAAAATGTGGGGAATGTTTGGAATTTTGTATGGGTTTTCTGCCATGCAAAATTTAGGAAAGATTTTGAATTTTTCATGGTATTTTCCCCATGAGAAAATGTATGGAATATTTAGCTTCTTCCACTAGCAAATTTCAAAATCTTTCAAAACATACACCAGAGACCACAATGAATTTTCCCCTGCAAATATTTTTGCAAAATCATTTGAAAAGTGTGAAATTTCCATAAAGTTTTGCAAGCTGGAAAATGTAGGGAAATTTTGGAATTTTGGATGAGTTTTGCACTATGCAAGATTTAGGCAAGGTTTTGAATTTTTCGACACATTTGTCCTTGGAGAAAATGTTTGCAGTATTTAGCATCTTCCACGTGCAAAATGTGAGCAAAATTCAAGATAGTTCAATTGATTTTTTGGAGCCAAAATGTCTGCAATATTTAGTGTATTCCACCAGAAAAATGTTCCCAAATTTTAGAATATTGCAATTAATCTTTTTGAGGGACAATGTGTCCAATATTTAGCATTCTCCACTTTCAAAATGGACACAAAATTCAAGATATTCTACTAATTTTTGGGAAAAGAAAATGCATACAATGTGTAGCATATTCCACATGAAAAACGGGAGGAAAATTCAAGATATTCCAATTCATTATTTCTGAGACAAAAATGTATTGAATACTTGGCATCTTTCACCTGAAAAATGTGCAGAAAATCTACCATATTCCAATTAGTGTTGCTGAGGAAAAATGTAGGGGATATTTAGCATCTTCCACCTTCAAAATGTGAGCAAAAGTGGAAATATTGGTATTCAAAAAATGCAGGGGATATTTTGAATGTTTCCATTGCAAAGTTTTTTGCAAAATATTTTGAAAAATGTGCAATTTCCTGCAAGTATTTTGTGAGGTCGAAAATGCGGGGAAAGTCTTGAATTTTGCATGGGTTTTCCACCATGCAACATGTAGGAAAGATGTTGAATTTTTCATGGTACTAGAAAGTGTATGCAATATTCAGCTTCTTCCACTAGCAAATTTCAAAATCTTTCAAAACATATTTAGAGCCACAATATATGCAATATGTAGGCTATTTCACCTGCAAAATGTTCTGAAATGTTAAAATGTTGTAATTATTTTCTCTCTGCGGGAAATATAGCCAATGTTCAGTATTCTTCACTGCGTCAAATGACCCACGAGGCACTCACACTCTGGCACTCATGCTTTTGTGCCACTGGCACTCTTCTGGCACTGCCACTGTTTCGGCACTGCCACTGTTCTGCCACTGCCACTGTTTCGGCACTGCCACTGTTCTGCCACTGCCACTGTTCCAACATTGGCACTGTTCTGGCACTGGCCCTCTTTGGGCACTGGCACTGTCAGAGGCACTCACGCTCATGTGGCACTGGCACTCTTCTGGCACTGGCACTGTTTCAGCACTGGCACTGTTTGGGCACTGGCACTGTCAGAAGCACTCACACTCTGGCACTCACACTCTTGTGGCACTGGCACTCTTGTGGCACTGGCACTCTCCTGGAACTGGCACTCTTGTGGCACTGGCACTCTTCTGGCACTGCCACTGTTTTGGAACCGCCACTGTTCTTCCACCACCACTGTTCCAAAATTGGCACTGTTCTGGCACATGGCACTCTTTGGGCACAAGCACCGTCTGTGGCACTCGCGCTCTTGTGGCACCGGCACCTTTCTGTCACTGGCACTCCTCCAGCACTGGCACTCTTCCGCCACTGGCACTGTTCTGGCACTGGCACTCTTTGGGATCTGGCACCGTCAGTGGCACTTGCACTCTTGTGGCACTGGCACTCTGCTGGCACTGGCACTCTTCTGGCACTGCCGCTCTTCCGGCACTGCCAGTCTTCTGGCACTGGCACTGTTCCGCCACTGGCACTGTTCCGCCACTGGCACTGTTCCAACTGGCACTGTTTTGGCACTGGCACCCTTCCATCACTGGAACTCTTTGGGCACTGGCTCTGTGAGCAGCACTTGCGCTCTTGTGCAACTGGCACCGTTTGCTACACTGGCACTCTTCCGGCACTGGCACTATTTCAGCATGGCACTGTTCCAGCACTGGCACTCATCAGGCACTGGCACTGTCAGTGGCACTTGTGCTTCTCTGGCACTGGCACTCTTCTGGAACTGCAACTCCTCTGGCACTCACACTGTCTGTGGCACACACACCCTTCCAGCACACTTCTCCAGCACACACCATCAGCATTGGCATTGGCACTCCTCTGGAGCCGCCACTGTCATCGACTCTAGCACTGTTCTCACACTGCTGCACTCGCACTCTTTGAACACTCTCCCTCCTCCAGCACTGGAACTGTCAACACCACTCACACTCCTCTGGCCCTTATGGCACTGGCGCTCCCCACCAATGCATGCCCTCACTGTGACTCTCCTGTCGACAATCTCACCAGCCCTTCTGTTCCTGTATGGTGGCACTTCCACCTCTCCAGGCCCCAGTCTCTCCCCCACTCCCACTCTCACCTTGTGGCACTCATTCCTGATGCACTACTGTACACACACTACCATACACTCAGTCACCCCTGCTGCCACCCCGTTGCCCCGCTGCCGTATCCGCTCCATTGCCCTGCTCCCGCTCCATTGCCCTGCTCCTGCTCCATTGCCCTGCTTCTGCTCCATAGCCCTGCTCCCGCTCCATGGCCCTGCTCCCACCCCATAGCCCTGCTCCCACTCCATTGCCCTGCTCCTCCTCCATAGCCCCGCTCCCACTCCATTGCCCTGCTCCCACTCCATTGCCCTGCTTCTGACCCATCACTCCGCTTCTGCTTCATCGCCATCCGCTCCATTGCCCTGCTGCCGCTCCATTGCCCCCTGCCTCTCCATTGCCCTGCTCCCACTCCATTGCCCCACTGCCGCTCCATTGCCCCCCTGCCGCTCCATTGCCCCACTGCTGCTCCATTGCCCCAATGCCGCTCCATCGCCCCACTGCCACTTCACTGCCCCGCTTCCGCTTCACCACCCTGCCCCCGCTTCATCACTCCGCTTCCGCTCTGTCGCCACCCTGCCGCTCCATCGCCGCGCTGGCCTGCGTCTTCAACGCGCACGGCTGCGCATTGTGCTCTGCACATGGGGCAGTTGTCTTTCCCGCATTTTTCCACGCTTGGCATTAATGCTGGCCAAGGTTGTGTTTGGACATCGATTCAATCAGATTTGCACTGATTAAAGTAAAAATAATTAAGAAAGGTGCATTCAAAATGTAGTGTGAGGGCCTACCCCTGCAGATGCGGGTCAGGACATGCGTGAAATGGTCACAGCAAGTTCTTGAATAGAGTATTCAAAGTCTTCCCGAGATGTCTTGAGACCGGTGGAAAGGAATTCAAGGGCATTCGTTCGTAAATGGAAGAAAGTCGGATGCAAGCAGAATGACGACTTTGTGAATGTTGTCGCGGTTTTCTGTAGTAGGGCTAGAAGTACATGAGCATTGGCCAGATAGCCATAGTGGAGGTTTTACATGATGGTGGGCCAGGGAAGATTTGAATTGGCAGTGGTATTCCACGAGTCGCAACTCTTCAAAAGTGGGTGTCCCTGCAGATTCCATAGAAGATCATGTCGAGGATGTGGAGTAACCGGGGAAGACATGACAATATCGTCATTTTGTGTTGTGCAGAGATAGCTTCTGGTGGTTGTGAGTCGGTCTTGATGGAAAGGACAGAGTGTGACTCCTCTGATGATCATGAACTTACAGACTGCACAAACAAGCCGTCTGCATCGTCAGACTCGTCTAGATCTCTGCCACTTGCTTTACCCATAACTGTAGTCGATCACCTGACCCACCTTCATCTGTGAATTCGTAGACGGCCTTGGCTGCTGGCCTCGAGCTGGTAAGAATCGAGGATCACCTGTGAGCATTGTGAGCATTGCTCAGTGTGTCGCGCCCAGTCTTACCAATCGGATCTAGATTAGATAACACATGGTATTAACTCATGGTGAAGCTTGTGTCCTTTGCCAAAGCGTGTTCAATGGAAAAGTAAGTGATGTGTACTGGCTCATGGTAAATTTTGCTAAAGCGTGTTCTAGTATGGAAAAGTAAGGAGTAGTAATGAAACAGTCAAGAGACACTGGAAACCGGCCTCGAGCTCATGTTTAGTCACACATTCAGTGCATCATGCCCAGTCATACCAAGATCTAGATTAGATAACCAATTAACTCATGGTGAAGCTCATGTCCTTTGCCAAAGTGTGTTCGATGGCAAAGTAAGTAATGTGGTAAATTTTGCTAAAGCGTGTTCTGTGGCAAAGTTTAACATACTACGGCATAAGTACTAGTTTCCCCCTCCTCATACTAGTTTCCCTGCTTATCTCCCCCTATGAATGATCCCTGATATTTTTTGCGCACAGTTTGTGAGGCAGACGCTCACATCAAAAGCAACGATACCACCCATCCCTCTTCCCCCACCCCCCCCCAACACCAATGCCACAATCACCTCCGACGACACCAACATGAAGGAAAGTGATTTGATGGTGCGTGCTTATGAACCATATCCCTCAATGCTCAAATTTGTTTTGTAGATGCCAAGCCATTTGCCGCTTCCGTCTAGTTCAAAGTCACCGAAGTCAGTGTCAGGGCGAGATAAATCCCCACTCCAGTCATTGCCTACCAGCCACACACCGCAACAGGTAAGTACCCTTTGATTCTATTTGTGCAGTCTCCTAATGTTAATGGTTAATGTTTCGAATTGGTCCCAGGTTGAGTCTTCAATGCCTCAGCCGCATACTAATGAGGATTAGAAAGAAGAGACGATATGTAGTGGCTCTGTAATCCCAACTCCTGTGCCGAAAAAAGAGTCTGACGAATGGGAAGATATAGATGAGCTCAACGGTCCCTTTATCAGCGGCTTCATAAACCCAACTCCTATGCCAAAACTAGAGTCTGAACAGGAGTATATCGGCAAGCTCAGCAGTCACTTTGGTTATAATCTCGATGTGGAAGATTTTCTTTTCAGAGTTGCAAATGGATGGAGCACAGAAAGCTGATGATGTAGAAGAAATGCTGTCGATTCAAGTGAGTCCTGTCCCACGTAATGAGATTCATTGGTACTCATTGGATATAATAGGCTCTGCCTAGTCACACAGACAACGGCAACCACATGCATGTAGATGATGTCAATAATAGCCCTCTCTTCTCGTTGCATTCCCTGGGATTCGATGAAGACAATAATGAGGTATGATTATTGGTTTTTTTGATGTGAGGGGGGATTACTGACAGACATCAAGAGTGCCGAGGTTGAGGGTGAATTGGAAAAGTGTCGTGTCTCCCAGCTTTTGGCCTCTATTGATAGGCGCCTGAAGCGACTGGACCAGATGGTCAGAGGCAATGGGTCCAATCCAAGAAGTTCCAATACACATATCACAATCAACTTGTGCATTCCCCCTAAGCCGAAGGCTCGTACCAATTCAGAAGTTGAAAACTCTTATCACATATGTCCCCAATTCCTAATCCATTGCAAGCCTCAATTAAATGAATTTTATTCAAGAGCATCATCAGGAGACTAATGCTGTACCTCCTCACCGACAAAGCAATGGGTTTGATACGTGACTCCCCATATCACAGTTTGCTCGAGACTTATTCTACAACCCGCAAAGGCAGCCCGACAGTGGCGGACTTTTGACTGGCATGGGCACCAAAAGCCAGCGGCTCTGTCAGGAAATGTGTTACTGCATGGAATAATCACGCAACGGATGTGTTTGTTCCTGAGTTCAAGAGCCAGCACTTGGCTGGCGAACTTCTGCGGGACAATGATTGGGACAACAACAACTGGCTAGAGTCCAGGGAGATAAAGGCACACTTTTCACAATGGATTCGATACTTCCATACGAAGTGGGCTCAGCAGAAAAAAACCCACTAGTCAGAATGATGCATCACGCAGTCAAAAACAGTAGCTATTTTCTCCTGACGACACTGTATGCTTGCGTACCAAGTTATATAGTTTTTTACTCACACAATACATGTATTATCTGTCTCGAATAGATAGGACACTGTAATTACTGTGAGGCATAGTTAAATTACAGTATAACACTAAAACCATCAAGATGTGCATTTGAGAGACAATTTTAAATTTGTCCACGGCTTTAAATAATCTCAAGCTGCAATTGTGGAAAAGTCTTGGTGTGGGAAAATAATATTAAGATAAAATTTGTGCCTAATTTTTTTTTTCACTGTTCCCAAGGGCCCACCCAGCTGTGGAAACTTAGTGCCACTCAGTCTCAGCTTCTCACCGGATCTACAATTTTACCATGTCCGATTGTAATGTAGTTATGATGAATTTTTACTCTAGGATCATCCTGCATATCAAAAAAATAGTACACAACTCATTACTGCTGTGCATTAAAAAAACCCTCTTTCGAGGGAAAAAAGCATCTGGCAGGTGATGGAAGCCTAAGGTAGAGAGAGGAGAGGAGAGAAAGCAGAGAATTGTTTTAGATCCTCTGCAAATCATCTATAGTCTCGTCTTGTTAGATGGAGTAGTCATAGATGATGAAAAGATTACCTTCGAACCGTGGCAATATCATTGGTGGCTTGATCTGAAGCTCAATGATTTGTCGGTCATTCAATGTGTTCAACCACTCAGTGCCATAAAAGTTACGTGGTAAACCACGAACAATTTTTGTACTGGCAGTGGTCCCCGGTGTTCCGGTCGTCCGGCACGATGCCCCTCTCTTATCAGATCCTGACAAAGTTGAACGAGTAGAAGCTTTGTCTATAATATGGTGGAGGAGATAGTCAATGTGTGGGCTCCTCCATGTCTTCTGAATCCGATGTGTTAAGACCGAACCATTGGTTTCTTCTGCATCGCTTTCATCCGAGCTCATTCCCGATTTGGTCAGTTTGTCAAGAATTTCGAGGTACTGTGTTGACTTGGCTCCCAAAATTTTTCCGCTCCTTAGTACAGCCTTCACGCGGATGTCGAATAGCTTAAACACATTTAATTAGTTGTTTTTCGAACCAGTGAACTTAGTCACTCACTCCACGCTGTCGAGAATACACCCGACAGCGTTGACCTTCAATCTCTTGTTTAGTATTATGTGCCGTAGCAGCAACTGGATCAACATCTTCTTTCTTCCATTCTTGCTCATTCCACTTCATATGGAAGAATCGAATCCATTGTGAAAAGTGTGCCTTTATCTCCCTGGACTCTAGCCATTTGTCATTCCAATGGTCGTGACCCAGAAACTCGCCAGCCAAGTGCTGGGTCTTGAACTCGGTAACGAACACATCCGCTGCGTGATTGTTCCATGCAGTAACACCTTTCTGAACAGAATTGCAGGCTTTTGGTGCCCAGGCCAGTCAAAAGTCTGCCACCGTCGGGCCGCCTTTGCGGGTTGTAGAATAAGTCGCTAGCAAACTGTGAGATGGGGAGCCACATATCAAATCCGTTGTTTTGTCGGTGAGGAGGCACGACATTAGTTTCCTGATGGCCCTCTTGAATAAAATTCTTTCAATTAAAGTTTTTCAATGGATGATTAAAAATTGACAACATACATTATAGGAGTTTTCATCTTCTGACTTGGTACGAGACTTCAGCTCAGGGAGACCGCGCCTGGAGGTGACATGTGGATTGGAACTGTGTGGATCGGACGGATTGCCTCAGACAATCCACTCAAAAAGCTCTGGCAACAGCTCCAGTAGCTTCAGGCACTCATCAATAGAGTCCAAAAACTGGGAAAAGTCACGCTTTTCCGATTGACCCTCTACCCCCGCACGCTTGATGTCTGTCAGTAATCCACCCCTTACTTCAAAAACGAAATGATCAGACCTCATTATTGTCTTCATCGAGTCCCAGGAAATGCAATGAAGAGACCAGGCTATTGACTTCATCAACATGCATGTGGTTGCCGTCATCTGCGTGACTAGGCAGAGCCTATGATATCTGAGTAGTACCAATGCCAGCACTATGTAAGATACGACTTACTTGAACCGACGGCCCTTCTTCTAAATCGGCAGGTTTCATTTGTGACTCTGGCCTGGGAAATTGAGATATGGCATCCATGTTCACATCGCCTGAATCATCATCAAGCACACCTTCTGGTTTGTTGCATTAGCCCAGACCAATGTATACGATGATGGCTCACGGTCTTGTCTGACTAAACGATACTGCACTTCGATTAGCCCATTATGCTTTGTACGACAAAGATGGAAAAGTGCTCCATGAGATCGGTAAATTTGTCATAAGGTGACCGCTCACCTCATTGATATGTTGATGCTCGGACTCTCATTCCGGTGCAGGCGTTTGGTTGAAGTCCTGAAGGAAACACTCAGTCAAATCAGTGTTGCCACAATGCATGGTTGACCACTGACTGTAATAGGTTGTTGCCAAGATCCCCCTAGTGAAAGCTGCGATAGGTAAGCCCATGATATAATTCCCCAACGTCACACATACATTTGCGCTAGAGTCTTGTTGAAACTGACATATAGTTAACGTTGGCTTCTACAAGTTTTCTAGTGAGACATTGACTTGGGTATGACAGGCAGACTTACATTTATGTCAATGTGTCGTGCCGGATGAAATTTGGATCGCGTTGTGACCTTGATCTGGTTTATGGACGTCCCAGAGGGTTCCTGGGGTGCTTGAGCTGGGTCCATATGACTAGGAGAGATAGAGCCACCCCATATTGCTTTTTCTTTTGAGCCCTTGTTAGTATGCGGCCGAGTGCATCTGTTGATTGGTGGTGGCGGCGACATTGGTAGTTGCCCGGACGAGTTTGTCACCTGTCTGACACACATGGGAGACTCGAGCTGGGACTGATTTGATACATTAACATTAGTAGATTGAGCAAACACAACCAAGGGGTACTTACCCACGCCCCCCGAGACTGCGTAGACGCGGGAGCTTCCTGGAAACGCGGCTCGTGCTTGGGCTGAATCAGTGGGTGCGTCAAAGTATTAGCAGCGAGGAAAATTCGACGAAGAAACATTTACCAGCTTCGGCATATGAACCTCTGATATTGGAACTTGCGGATGTGCCAGTGGCTCAGTCAAAATATTAGCGGCGGGGAACATTAGACTAGGGGATATTTACCAGCTCCGGCATATGAACTTCTGATACTGGAACTTGCGGATGTTGAGACTCAAATTTTCGTCGAGGCTATACATATACCTTCAGGAACGAGAGGAGTTTGAGGACAATAGAGTTTACCGGTGTCTCTTGGTTTACGGATAACTGATGGGTGCGGGGCAGCTAATTAGCTGCATAAATATCACCGGAAGAGGTTTCCCTGTTTTCTTTCAGAGGCATGTGCTTGCTTTGGTTGAGGTTCCGTGAAGACAGATTCTACCTGCTTGCCTTTTTCTTGGGCGGTGAATCTCCATGAAGTAGAGCCTTGGTTGGTGGGAGATTGCATTTGATGTGATTTAACATGACTTAGGGACTTTTGGTTGGGGTTCAAGGTCAGTTGTGACTGAATAGAACCCATGAAGACAGACTGTGCCTGCTTTCCTTTTCCTTGGGCAGTGAATCTCCGTGAAGCAGAGCCTTGGTCAGTGGGAGATTGCATTAGAACATGACTTAGAGACCCTATTTCGACGTTCAGATCAGCCACATGAGAACTTCCCGTGTGAGAGGGTCGCAGGGTGTGCCTGCTGGTAGGCGGCGACTGGAGTGAAGCTTGATTGGTGCTATTTCGGCCCGATGCTGACTTAGAGGACTTTGAATTAGACGGAAGTGGAGAACACTTTGGCATCTTCAAAAACGATTGTGGTTCAAATTTGAATATTGAAAGATATAGTTCATAAGCACGCACCATCAAGGATCCTTCCTGAATTCCAGTTTCAGACCCGTGCTCTCACTAAAGGAAAACATTGAGTCAGAGTGTGAGTTCAATGATGGAATAAATGACCTCTTTGGATGGCTGTGATGTTGGGGCTTGTTCTTGGGTAAAGACGTGACCGTTGTGCTGGGTGAATTTGCTTGAGTTATAATCTGGTGAAGCGTTCGTGAGGCTTTGTTGTTGCTGAGAATAAAATTTAGTCGGGAATAGACTGAAATTATTCAGAATGATAGAGGCACACCAAATGACTATTTAAATCTACCCTGAAAGTGAAGTCCATCTTTGAGTCTATGGGTTTTGTGGGTGAGCCGCTTTCGAGGGAGCAGGTGGAGGTAAGACTAGAGAACTCTTCCAGATCAACATGACTTCTTTTCATCAATCTCTCCTGGTCCTGTTCCGTTGGAGGTATCACCTCATTTATGTTGCGCTTCAAGTCTGCGCAATTGCCGTCTCCAGGTGGGATGTGGGGAAGGATGATACTTGCCAATGGCTTGATCCGCGGTAGACAAGGGAAAGGGACTTTGGCAGGAACGGAGGTGGTGGCACTAGTGTTGGATGTGACGGTGGCACTCGTCTTGGAGTGGGTGGGGATAGAGGAACCAGTGGCACTGTCAACTTCTATGAGGCGCAAGCCTTCATCAATGTTAGAACAATGTGGTATGGCGTCTCCTGGGTGGCTTGACTCGTCCATTAGGGAAGATAAGAGGGAAAATGAGCTCACTTGTCCCGTAGTACGTTAAGGGTGAGTTTTTTCATCGAGTATTATGAGGTTACTGGGGTTCCTTTGTGTAGACCGAACTTTAGAAAACAATGGTGATTCATGCATGAAAGAAAGGAAACCACTTGTGGTGAAGCACTTTTGGTCATCTGGGCCACACGACTTGCATGTGGTTTATCTAATCTAGATTTGATAATATCCAGTCAAAAGTGCTGTATCTAATCTAGATTTGATGATATCACAGTCGAACGCATACCTACTTAACATAACTTCCAAAAAAAAATTCATGATGGACTGTCGAAGATGTGGTAAAAACCCAATTTCCAAAATTTCGACTCCATATCCTTTCCACCTTTTCCTACCACCGTACCTTCTTGTGAAATGTTTTGATTTTTTTGGGAGGAGGTGACTGCTTGTTAATCCACGTCAGTTATCTTATGGAAACTTATTTTTTATCAAGACTTACTTTGTTGTGGTGAGACCGTGACCATTTAGAAGAGACTGAGCGACTCAACAGCTTGGGGATCAATGTATACTTCAAATGAGCTTGCAACATATCTTTTGTAGCCCAATCCCTTTGATAACACTGCAGGAAAGAGAACTTCCTTGTCGCCTGTCCCAATAGAGTCATTAGAATAAAATCTAACACACAGATGAAACATGAAACTAAACCTTGGCAACTTTATTCTTATCTTGCTTGACGAAGTACACAGATGTGTCAAGAAATTTCTCCGCTAAAGATCTGATATATTCCTGAGCATTGAGTGAGGTGAGCTCCGATGACAGGCGTAAATCGAGTCGACATAGATCACTCACTAATACATCATTATAAGTCCGCGTCGTCCAACCCAACTTATCAAGCTCTCATTTGAGAGTGTATCCACCACGTCCCGGTCGCCCTGCATTCCCATGTGGTTTGGGAATAACCTTATGAGGTTCAAGCTCCTCTTCCTCAGACAAAGAGGATGAAGATGACTCTTCTGCCTTGGACAAAGAGAACGAAGTTGGTTCTTCTTCCTCAGACAAACGGGACAAAGATGCCGGAACTTTGGAGGCTGTCGGCTCCTTGTCATTCAGAAGGGCTGATCCGGGGAGATCTTCTCGACCATTTGTTGTTCTCGTTGTTCTCAGGTTCAAGCTCTTGCTCTGCCTCCGCCGCCTCTTTATCTGGTGATACCGTATCATGATCGTGGAAAGTGTTGTTGTGACCGTGTGATATACCATCAAATCCTGCAGTTAGATCGATAGGGTGAATTAAGAGTAGAACATAACTACCTACTCACCAGCAACCCTTTCACCGTGTTCTGCCTTGGGAGGAGCTGGCTGTTCAGGCCAAACAGCACCAGGGGGTCTGGTTTGATGTCGAGAAGGAATCAGAGGGGGTGAGGTATTGTGCACTGAGTCTCGCACAATCTCCCCAGGAATTGACATGGAATTGAAATTGCGCCGGTTGGTGGTGATAGGAGGCATGATACTTTGATCGGGACTGAAGCTCAGTCTGTTGGTTATGGGTGGATAGAACCTTTGAGTGCGGGTCTTGGGATAATAACTGATCTAATAGTAGGTAGAGGGGGGTGAATCGGGGTCCTGAAAGAAAAGTGGTTTCTTTGTTGCGTGCAACCAAACGTCTCGAGCCTTTGTGTCCTGGCAATCCTTTATAAGATCTGCAAGTGGATATATGAATGAGCTTACACTTCCTTCCTTCCCCTCCCACTACTTTTACTACTCTAGAGCAGTATGCCAAAGGTGAGAGGCAGTGTTATGAGGTCATCACTCTCTCAGGCTCGCGACCCATGCTCGGTGGCTCCCCTCGGCCTGGGACGTTTGAAAATTGTAGTGAGCAGACAATTCTTTCAAACAAAAATTTAATCCCACTGACCGTAAATAAAGTTTCCAATAATTAGACGTTCCTCATGCATTGCGACCACACTTTCTGAATGCTTCACACCCAACCTTTGTGACAAAGATTACCTCTCCAAGCTGTCTTGGGCTGGTTGTGCACCTGGTATCCACCGCCTTGTTCATCACACGGGTGCTGAAGCGGTGTGCGAAGTTGTTGGTAGAGTCTCCCATCAGGATTTTCATATGACACTCCATGGTCGCTGCCTATCTGACAACCAGCCCTTGGATACCTCCATGGTGTCATGTACCATCATTTCTCTGGCTTCGGGACGCCTCAGGCAGTCTCAAACAAGCGGAATATGCCATCTACGCAAGCTTTCTGAGCATTTGGGACCTGTTCCGCCAAGCTCCGATATAGTTCCAGGAACGTTACAGGTTTATTGGCCGTTATACGTGGTACGTACCCCCATTATGACTCGTTCACTTTTATCTGATAGCTTATGGCACACTCGGAAAGAAGCCCCTCTCGTCCCTGGTAAGTATATAGATCACTTTCCTCTCAGAACTTGTGCTGACTTACAGCCGACCAGACCCTGCTATTGAGGCAGTTGCTCACCAGTGGCATGTTAGTTCAGATAGAACCCATGCTATGGCTGCCATTTCGACCATGCATTGCCTGAATGTGATTCCCGTCTATGACTCAGATGGGCACCTCGTCCCGCCGAACGAGCACAAGAGGTGTCTCCATGGCAAAGAGGTTCTAGTCTGCTTTCGTGTTGTTCACACTTCCCTTCAAGAGGCATCACACACCATCACCTATCTTCTGGAAAAAATAGTCGTTTTGGTCAATTAGTTTGTTGTAATACATTTTTCCTTTTCACCTTCATATTCCTTAGAATATAATTCTGTGCTGCTTGCTAGATTAGTTATCTGGTCGCTGTTGCCTTGTTATGTGTTGGCTTCTTCAATTACGATGTCACTGAGTCACTGAGTCTGGCAAGATTCGATGCGCACGCACAGAGAGTAGTCTATCAAAACAAAGCAAGCTCCTCACCAGACTCCCTCACGCGAACGAATCCAAGGATCGACTCACCCACTTGTACACGGTATCTGATGTCATTGCAATGTCTTTTCCTCCAAATTCTGTACCCTCGGCTATATTCCTGTATGCTGCAAATTCGTCTCCTGGAGCTGCTTGATTGATGCCTCCAAATTGTTCAACTCTTTTTGTGCTTCGAAGTCCCCACATAGTGCTCTGAGCACAGCAGCATTCTGTCCAGGTGGCTGTCCTTTGGTCTTCAACACTGCAGCTGTCGTACCTGTTCAAAGAGCTGGGGAGGACCTGGGGGAAGAGGGAACTGGGGGAAGAGGGAATCTCGTGCTGATTGAAGGGTGTACACAGACTGCAATCCCTGATTTTTCACCATATCTACATCTATGTCAATTATCTAAGATGTTTTATTATGAAAAAAATGGTAATCCGTGTATAATGTCTGCGAAATGTTACCGTAATGTCAGATCACACAGATATTATGGCCTGAGGTGATCTCCCACCTTCACGCGGAGGCCTGTAGATTTCACGTGTTATTATGGATTTGTAGGTGACGTGACCAGTGTCCAGGTGTGTCAGCACAAGCTTCACCCTTAGTAAGGGTCGTTCCTTTGTTTTTCGCTCATACTTAACTCGGCAGGTTGCAATGGCACCTTTCCTCCAGAATCCTCTCAATCTCCTTTTACTTTGGTAATCTAGTCAACCTTACCAATTGAACATTCACTGACTCTACGATTTTCAGCCATGCCCAAAAACTTGAACTCCTTTCGTCCATATTGTGATCAGTGCCATGGTCGTGATATGGCTGTCAAAATCTGTGCCGGCTGCAAAGGCACGTCCTATTGTGTACTTGCCAAAACTTTGTTTTGCTGTGTGTGATTGATTTATCATTCTAGAGTAAATCTTGTCAAGAGTTGCACTGGCCTTCGCATAAGGACATTTGCAGAAGTCTCAGGCAACAACGGCATAATATCCGCTCCGCAGCTCCCGATAGCTATGCACTCGTACGTGAAGCGACACAGTGGTCATCTCATCTTGCCACTATGTCGGCAAGAGCTGCTGTCTCCGCATTTGAGCTCATGCACTCTTTGTCCATGTTGGACAAGTATGCAATCCAGGTGTCACTTCAAAAGGACGAAATGAATTCCGTGACCTTAAATGGTGTCTCCAAAGTCTCTTTGGATGCTCTTCCCAGTGACCTTGTGCGGGACCATCGGGCTTGGGTGCCAGTCAAAGGGAACTTATTTTTTGTAGTTGACCTCAATGGGGTGAGCCTCGTCCATACGATTCAACTGCCAATCGACAACCCAAAATTATTGCCCTATTGTCATGCTTGGGAGAATGAGTTTAGGAAGGACTTTGCTCAGATGATGGAGAAGATGAAACATGCAGGTCAAATTTAACTTTGTAAACCAATTTAATTGTAAACCATTTTCACTTAATATACAATTCTGCCAAACATATTACGAGCAAGAGTTTGTATTAAAATCATATGTGCCAGCGGGTGCGGAAACGGGGTGACAAAGGGGGAGCGGCGGCAGGGAGATGAAGCAGCAGCGGGGCGATGAAGCGGAAGCAGGGCGATGGAGTGGCAGTGGGGCGATGGAGCGGCAGCAGAAATGGGGCAACAAAGGGGGAGCGGTGGCAGGGCAATGAAGTGGAAGCAGGGCAATGGAGTGGCAGCGGAAATGGGGCGACAAAGGGGGAGCGGCAGCAGGGCGATGAAGCGGAAGTGGGGTGATGAAGCGGAAGCGGGGCGATGAAGTGGAAGCGGGGCGATGGAGTGGCAGCGGGGCGATGGAGTGGCAGCGGAAATGGGGTGACAAAGGGGGAGCGGTGGTGGGGCAATGAAGCAGCAGCGGGGTGATGGAGCAGAAGCGGGAATTGTGTAGTATCATTCAACCTGGATTTGATATATTATGATAGGAAGGGAAGATGCAATAAGACTCGCTCACTCATTCAAGTGAAATAACAACCACCAGCTCATTGTTGAATGGACATCGCACCAGATGGGACTTTATACTTGAAGGTGATACAAGCTCAATCTCTAAGCTAAGCTGTTTGTCCCATAGCTTGGCGTTAAGGGCAGGAAAGTCCATGTAGGGATCAGGACCTGTTAGTGAACCAGGAGGAGCAGGAAGATGTCTCTTTACTGCAATGAAATGCTCTACTACCCTATCACCGCTGGGTTCATGAGGAGCGCGAGTATGCATAAACACCTGTTGTATGCACCCAGGGACGGCCTGTGATGAGTGACCAAGTCGCTGATACATGACAAGGCTGTCACGCAATGTAGCAGATGATGCTGAGAATATAACATCATTTTTCTTAAAGCGATCAAATATCAATGCCCTCTGGCTGATGTGATCACCGGGGCCGGGCTTGAGCACTTTCTTCAATGCATCGTACACATCATCCTGAAGCAACTTCATTTTACTGTAATCAATAGGCTTCGGGGGACGACCATCAGCATCTACTTCGAACGTGTCGTTTGCAAACCCTGGATCAAGGTGTAGGGTCTCTATTGTGAGAGATCCGAGGGCAGGTTTTCCAAGAAATTTTTCGATTATGTGTTTACATTCCTCTAATGCGGATGGGCACGTGTCCGATGATATCAGAATGCGCAAGTTGGATGCAGCATAATAAGTCGTCATCACTGTTGTTTCAAGCTGGCCTGAGATAAGAGGTAAGAATATCATTCAGACAGCAGTCTCAGACTACTCACCAAACTTCCAGTTAGTTAGGGTATGCTGCAGAGCTCCAATCAGTCTTTTGAATGAATGTCCACCATCCTCTGATCGGCCCAAAGCGAAGCAGACATTCTTCGATATGCAAGGCCATGTGGTGATTTGGACGCAACTTGAAGTCAGGAAATATTTTGGTTAAACCTCGCAGATATTTTTGCATTTCCTTTGTGTATTTTTTTGCACGTGCTTCTGTCATTGTAGGGGCGGTAGCGTAATGAACGGCCGTCAACAGATCCATGGTGTTCTCGAGAATCTGATGTGATCAAGCTGAACTATCGCTATGCGCTCCCCAAAGTCGCACAAGGGTGATCGGAAGATTGATGAGGAGTGATGATCGCCAGATGTCAGCCTTCAATGTGCCGCGTGAGGGGTTCCCAAATTCCTTTGGAACTGGTGTCACCCACGTTGGTGTGATTGTACGCGCAATATCTAGCTGTATCTCTGCCATATGTGAGGCACCTAAGACCCTAGAGTGTTTTTGGGTTTCATCCTTGCCTTCGACCTTCTTGGAGCTTTTAGCTGGGGAGCTCTCATGGGTGGTTTGCTCACTCCGTTGGCGAGCCATGGCTGCATCTGGATAGACCTGAATATTGTCAGTTACCATGAAACAGAACTCATAAGCGATAACCACATACTTCTCTCTCCAAGGCAATGATTAAGTCCTTTTTCACTATTCTCTTTCCTGGAGCGGCAACAGGCTTAGCCCCAACTTCGTCGCAAAGGGGTTCCAATGTGACTTTGTTTAATCGGTTCATGTGTTTGTCCCAGTCCTCTCCAGGGTTCCGCCTATACAGATGGAGGTGACCTGCTGTAAGGTTTGGTTCGGGCCTGCCAGCTTTAGTTTCAGCACTTCGCAAAACCATTGTCATGTCAGGGGGATCCCGCATGCTTTGATCGGTGGGGTCATCAGCAAGCTTTTTTACATTCATGCCAAGGATATCACGAAAATGAGTTTGAATCAGACCAAGGAATAAGTTGTGCATTGGATCCACCACTATGAATCGTGTCGGATCCCAGTAAGGTAACCGTAGGAGTTCGGTAAATCTTATGCCATGTTCTTGGAATATAGCCTTCTGTTCTGCTTCAGAAGAAGCATCTCGCCATGCAAATGCAATGGCCCGATGGTGTGCGGCGGTGCAATGGGGATACAGCTCTGGATTTGTCTCCAGCCACTCAGCAATTTTTCTCTGAGGGATGTCACAAAATGTACAAAAATTTTTGTCGGATCCAGCGCTGATCTTGACACCAAGAGCCCTCTGACATGCAGGATAGTCTGCAATCAGGGGGATGATGGCCACACGTACATTACGTCCCTCAGGCTTTGACGCCGTTTTGTTGAAATACACCCCTGGATCCCAAAGCTTGAGAAAGCTGTCAACCAATGGACATAGATAGTGGTTGAGCTTGGTAAGGGTCGGTTCTCCGGGTCCAGGAATGAGCCCTACAGGATAAATATTTTCCTGTTTATATTGCAGGCTTCCCAGAAGATTGAGACAAACCATGGCAATGATGCCAGCGGAGACAGAGGGACCACATTTTTTCATCGTGTAAGGATTGTACCAATCGATGTTGATACCAAATACGTAGCGGGCTTCACTTTTGGGACCTCGTGAAAATAAATTGATTTCATCAGGGCCTTTGAACTCCCAAACTATGGAGCCATCGGACAAATCTTTCATCTCGCCCCAAGCTTCCCCTTCCCAATATTTGTCCACAAGTTCTTCCATCCCAAGCCATGAAAGAAGGGAGGCCAAATATTCTTTTGGATCATAAAAGGGGAATGGTTTGATTGGCTTCATAATCTTTGGGCCTTTGGTACCTGGTGATTGGGCTAATGTTTGCATCATCAGTGTCATCTGTTGAATCTGCGTGAACGAGCCTTTCTCCACAGGGATTTTCACCTGGAAATTGAGTATATGTGCAGAATGTAGGATACTGTGGTGATTTAGATGTAGGATTAATTGTTGGAGGGTAGCAATAATTGCACCGAGGGCAAGCAGCGAGGATCATAATATCTGCCTCCAAGTGCAAACTCCTGTGAGCAGAGCGAAGATCTTCTGGAAATGATTCCATAACTGCTTGTTCATATGTCAGAAGAGGGCCACCACCATAGCCACAGTGTAGAGCTACCCCAGCCAAGACACACATAAAACCAAGGACAAGATTACATGCAGAGTGACGTACATGGCCAAAGATGTTGAGAATAACCACGCAAAATAATGTGATCACCAGCAACGGATCAGCTGAGCGCATTGGATGTATAAAATGATGATCTTTGGATTCATTTCAGATTGTGCGGATACGGTGAACAAGAAATTTGACACACCTGTAGCATGACTGTTTGGATTGAAATGGAGTGGCGCTGTCGAACTGACAGATTGACACCGTTTATCCCACAGCAAGCGGGTTTGCTGCACTTGCCCTATTGCCTCCATCACGGTTTCTCCCAAAGTGGTTCAATGCAAATCAAGGGTGGTATTGCTGTAGGTTTTGATTGAGTCAATGGTGTGATATATAGACCATAGTTGATGCTCTTCTGCAGCACAAGGAAATATAGTACAGGATGTAAGGGTTCGACCAAAGCCACTGGATCCCTGAGGATGACATTATTTAGTGCAGTCCGGGACTGTTCAATGCATTCTTTGACTGTCTTCTCGAGCTCCCAAAGTCTGGTGAAAATGGAGTCGATCTCAACAGAGGAATTCAAGTTGGAAGTTTGTGGCATAGCGTTAGAAGATGAAGATGCAATGTTGATGTGTCCTTCTGAGCTCGTGGATGATGATCTAGCCAAGCCTCCTCGAGGCCATATTGCCCCTCCGTCTTTGTTCAGTTTTGAAGATGAAGCAGATTGCTGGAGAGCTGCACGCATGATATCCTTTTCAACATGTTTTGTAGCCTCCTCTTGTTCGAGTCTCAGAGCCTGAGCAGAGGGTTGAGGCCCTGATCCTTCAAAGATTCCAAGCCCAGCCATCTCGCCATTCATCTTATGCATACTTATCTTTCAGGGATCAACTAGACGGCCTGGAACTATATCTCCAGTGAAGGCCTGTCGGTATGTTGACTTTGAGCATTCTTGACATGTACAGGGTACTAGCTTGCCCTTCAATGGCATGTAGCAGAATGGAATATGGCACTGACTATGACATTTGGTATTAGCAATCCATACACAAGACAATTAGGTCATTAATATCGCTCGCCTTGGATTATGAGACTATAAGTTATGTACTGATACTACCTAAGTAAGTCAGAACTCGGAAGAACATATCAACAGCCGCTTACGTGATACATCCTTATGGGTTGTTCTCACATCTGGTCTTCATGCTTATGTTTATAAGTACTACTATGTACTCTAGTGTTTTGGCCCCCAAGCTCCCACTCCCCTTCCCCCCTCAGGCTTCATCGATCATCATCCACTCCCCTCATCCGCCCCATCAGTCGCTCCGCTCCCGTCCCATGACGTGTCAGAAATATGCATGATACACAACCAATCCTATGGTAATGTATAGGAGAGCACTGGCTCCCCAGAGCAACTTGATCTCCATGGCCGACTCAGAAAAAAAAGGAATCTGTTGGACTGCTAGCATGAGTGTCATGGTGGCATGCATTACTGCGTACAGACATTTGTTTTGATCCACACCTTGATGGTAAACTCTTTGTCAGAAGAGCCGCTGGTGATGAAATGTGTATCTAGCATGTAATGAGTCTGAGGTGAAGAAATGTAATAGCTTCCTGTGAAACAAGAAGAACCCTCATACCGTTATTGCTTGAATCAAAGCTGTTGGTGCTAGAGTTTATGGTGAAACAGGTTCAGAATAAACTAAAAGTGATCTCACATAAACTATGATGCAACGTCTGAAATAACTGAGTCATTTGGAAGTCGAATAGATATACCACTCCTCTGTCACTGCCATGGACAACCAGGTTCCCCAAAAACCCAAATTTAACCTGTTTGGGTCACCAATGATCGACTGGAGTGGAAAATGTTGCTTTGCGAGTCATTGTGGATATTGCATATGCATCCACACAGTCAATAAAGTTATGGAATAATAGGTGATGGCCATCAGGGGAAGGTGCAGCATTCCCGCTGTGTCACTTAATGTAAGTGTTATTGCGGGTTGCAAGACAGGTTAGGAAGACGCACATCTGAGTAAATAATTGTGTACGCCACTCCAAGCGCCATGGCTCGATGCTCCACGCAAAACTGGTGTCATACTCAGCATATAATATAATTAAATATAATGTCTATCAGGTATACAATACGTACGTACACTTCATGGGTGTCCAAGAAGGTAACAATGATGTTACACCCGTCTGGGGAAAAATGAACACTTCGTGCTATGTTACCTTGGGAGGGCACTGTGGCCCACAAGCTTGTTGACCCTAGATTAAGCTCAGTATAGTATTCTTAACGACTTCATGGCACTCACAATTATTATCTGAGTCAATGATCCAGACCTTTACTGATCCACCGCCAACTGTGGCCAAGTGCCTTCACGAGGGATCAACATCAATCCCTTCAATCGCAGACCTATGCACCCGAAACACATTGATCTTCATAAATTCAGCACCCTACATCATCATTATATCAGCGATACGTAGGAAGGCAAGTTAGCATTCTACTCACCATCTTGGAAGGACGGTGGTAGATATGCACTGTTCCATCTGCACAAGAAAATAGAAGATGGAGCTCCGAATCTTTGTTTAAACTCCATGTGAGATCTGTCACTGGTTCATTGATAGTATTGTTCAGGACACACAAGCAAATACCGCTCCGCAATGACCAGATTCTAACTCCAGCGTTGTCCGCTGGAAAAAGCTATGAATTAGTGGAGCTTGGTATTATTTATGAGATTTACGCACCACCGCTTGCGAGCAACAAATCATCAGGACTGAACTGAAGGCAATTGATCACTTTCTTGTGACCAGAGAGCGTGTGGCTTAGTATGTATCCTTCAGGCTACCGCCTTTCAACTTAGTCTATCTTGCAAAAAGGCCAAAATTATGAATGCATACTGGTATTGCTAGTTTGCTCGTGATAGAGCCCATGCCAAAGCATAAGATACTGGGTTAAGTAACAAGAACTAAGGAGGAGAGGTGTTGGAATCTTTACGTAATCGTCTAGACGGAGAACAAGGGATAAAACCTCAACGTTACTAAGAAGTATAGCACGTCCTTATACATAAAATCAATAAAATTTCGAACTATATCATGAATGTTTTTTAACTAACATCTAATCACACTGGGGGCATGAGCAGATTTTTAGTGTAAAAAATGTGATAAAAATGCTTTTTCCTTACAGATTATTCATTCACTGTTCTGGTTGAAAAATCTCCCAAAAATGCTGCTTTTTTATCAAGTTTTTGGACCTGAAAATCTGATACATATTTCACAATTATAGGCATGGGAAATGGATGTAAAATGTGAAAAATAATGAATTTACTTGTTGATTTCATGCCACAAAAATGTAAGGACAATCTTGGTTTTCATTGACATTTTCAACAGAAAAGAACCAAAATTTATCCAAGATTTCATAGTAGAAAAAAGGTGAGAAAATTAGTAAAATATATGAGATTTTCATGAGATTTTTCAAAACTATTAGCCAATGGATAATCCAACATTTTTCTTTAGTTTTTGCTGGGAAAAACCTGATGGATAAATGTTTATCCCTTGGATAATCATTCACCCATAGGCAATATATAACAAGTTTTCTGAACCAAAAAGGTCATGAAAAAGTTAATGGATAAGAGTTTATCCCTTGGATAATCATTCTTCCATATGGGGTAAATGTTCTGCCTATGGCAGAATGATTATCCAAGGGATAAACTCTTATCCATGGACTTTTTCATTGCCTTTTCAGTTCAGAAAACTTGTTATATATTGCCTATGGGTGAATGATTATCCAAGGGATAAACATTTATCCATCAGGTTTTTCCTAGCAAAAACTAAAGAAAAATGTTGGATTATCCATTGGCTAATAGTTTTGAAAAATCTCATGAAAATCTCATATATTTTACTAATTTTCTCACCTTTTTTCTACTATGAAATCTTGGATAAATTTTGGTTCTTTTCTGTTGAAAATGTCAATGAAAACCAAGATTGTCCTTACATTTTTGTGGCATGAAATCAACAAATAAATTCATTATTTCTCACATTTTACATCCATTTCCCATGCCTATAAATGAAATATGTACCAGATTTTCAGGTCCGAAAACTTGATAAAAAAGCAGCATTTTTGGGAGATTTTTCAACCAGAACAGTGAATGAATAACCTGTAAGGAAAAAGCATTTTTATCACATTTTTTACACTAAAAATCTGCTCATGCCCCCAGTGTCAGTACAAACAAATACTTGGACAGAACAGTGAGAAACAAAGAGAAGAAAGACTCTGCACTGAGGAGCACATTCATAGATTTACTCTGAGGGACCCACCCTAGACGCATAGGTAAGATCTGAAGGAACAACTGTGAATGTTTTGTCCGCAAACAAATTGGCGGTGTAAGTACTTGTAAAGGTGCTGACAGTGTAAGAGTCACAGATCAAAGAGTTGCTGATTGTGTGCACATCACGGGAAGGGTTGACCATGCGAAGGGGGCCAAGCACATATGGCTTGTTAGCTTGAATAATCGCATAACCCTCGCTGGGATGATTGGTCATCTTCATATTGCGAGAAGTGTCCATTTGCATAGTTGTCTCGTTGATGTTTTGAGTGCTGAAAAAACTTGCTTGTGGTACAATGAAAATCAAGATGATGATCATTAAGGCAAGCAGCCTGGTCCAAGAGAGGACCTCTGAATTCATATTGGAAGATGATTTCTGTCCCCCCCATTCAGTATTTTACATTTCAAATATCGTGAAGAACCAACCTTAGATTTTACCCATATTTTGACGGCCAATTCATTGTCTGAAGACCCGCTGGCGATAAAATGCTGGTCGCCTGCCTGATGTGTCTATTCAAACATTATCCCTGATCTGTATTTAAAGACAAGTTACAGTACTCACTGCAACCGCCTGTATTAATGTGGTGGGCGCTGCGGGAAGGAGAAGGTACTGTTGAGCTCTCACTCAAAATATCAAAGACAAGACCCACAAGAGCTGTGTTGAAGGGTCTGCAACAGGTCTGCTGTCACAAAGTCTGAGACATAAACAACCCCAACATTGCTTCCGTGCGCGATTAGGCTTCCATTAAAACCAAAGGCAATTTGCTTGGGTCTCCGGCAGCCTACAGGGGTTTGATAAGTTGCTTTGCAGACCATGGTCGATAATTTGTATGCATCGACACCGTTAATGAAATTATGGACCACAATTGTGGTTCCATCCGGAGAGATTGCAGCATTCCCACTAGAGACAATGAATCAACAGAATTTGCGAATCCTTAATAAGCTACATACATTTGGCTGAATGTCCACGCACGCCGTTTCAAACTCCATGGCTCCAGATCCCATATCATACTAAAAGCCGTGTCAGCATCATTCAGCATGTCATGTATGTCTCACATTTCATGACTGTCGAGAAATGTAGCTATGACAGATTTTCCACCATCCCAGAAATGTACCGTACATGAAATATAACCAGCGGAAGGAACATGTGCTAGTAAGGTCATAGACCCTATGCAAAGTCAGTATATTATTCTAATTTCAGAGTGGAGGACATGCAACAATCGTGATCGGGATGCATGTTCCAAACTTTTACCTCCCCCCTGCCAATCGTTGCTAATTGTCTTCGTAGAGGATTGAGGTCCAATGCTTCGATGGCACTACTATGTGCCTGCATGATAGTAACACTTTGGAACGTAGCTCCCTGAAAATTTGGATGTGAGATGATAGCAGATGGCAGTACTGGCCTGAACTTATGCACACCTTTTCTGATAAATGTTGATAGACGTGAATTGTTCCATCTGCGCACGAAAAAAGGAGATGGAGTATGTGCTCGTTTGAGCACCATGCGACGTCAGTCACCGGTCCATTAATGGTGCTACGCAATACTTGGATGCAGGTGCCGCTGCGCAAGGACCAGATCCTTAGTTGGCTATCATCCCCTGTTGTGCCTGTCAGCCTCAAAAATAAATCAATAAGCGCAGATGAAATTCACCGCCACTAGCCAATAAGGTGCCATCAGGACTAAAACGCAAGCAGTTGATGGCTTGCGTATGGCCATCGAGGGTCTCTCAGAGGATATATCCACCAGCCTGGAGAGACTGAGAAATCGAACACCAGTTGAAACGGAGAAAATACACATACAGGTATACCTCTGCATTGTTTGCTGGCGCTGGTGCCATGTGTATAATCGTGAGCTGGTGAGTGGCGAGGTAAACAGATTCAGTTGAAGTTGGATGTGAGTGGTGAGATAAACGCGATTCTGTCGAAGGTGGACCTAAATGTGTAGGAAGTGCACATACAAGAGGAAACAAGAGGAAACAATAAAGGAGGGCCATAGATACAGAACCGTCGTAGCCTAGAGAGACAAAGGTATCCATGACAAATGCAACAAAAGAAGTCACGTGAACAAAATGATGTCGCGCATCTAACTGCGACCCAGCTGGTCTTCTTCGAGTAAGCAGCTGGGCCCTTGGGAACAGTGAAAAAAAAAAAAAATAGGCACAAAGTTTATCTTGATATTATTTTCCCACACCGAGACTTTTCCACAATTGCAGCTTGAGATTATTTAGAGCCGTGGACAAATTTAAAATTGTCTCTCAAATGCACATCTTGATGGTTTTAGTGTGATACTGTAATTTAACTACACCTCACAGTAATTACAGTGTCCTATCTATTCGAGACAGATAATACATGTATTGTGTGAGTAAAAAACTATATAACTTGGTATGCAAGCATACAGTGTCGTCAGGAGAAAATAGCTACTGTTTTTGACTGAGTGATGCATCATTCTGACTAGTGGGTTTTTTTCTGCTGAGACCACTTTGTATGGAAGTATTGAATCCGTTGTAAAAAGTGTGTGTTTATCTCCCTGGACTCTAGCCAGTTGTCGTCCCAATTGTCATCCTGCAGAAGTTCACCAGCCAAGTGCCAGCTCTTGAACTCGGGAACGAACACATCCGCTGCGTGACTATTCCATGCAGTAACACATTTCCTGAAAGAGCTGCCAGGTTTTGGTGCCCATGCCAGTTGAAAGTCTGCCACTGTCGGGCCGCCTTTGTGGGTTGTAGAATAACTCGCGAGCGAACTGTGAGATGGGGAGTCACGTATCAAACCTGTTGCTTTGTCAGCGAGGAGGTACAGCATTAGTCTCCTGATGGCGCTCTTGAATAAAATCCATTTAATTGAGGCTTGCAATGGATTAAAAATTGAAAACATATGTGATAAGAGTTTTCAACTTCTGACAGGGGTAGGCCCTCACACTATGTTTTGAATGCACCTGTCTTATTTATTTTTACTCTAATCAGCGCAAATCTGATTCGTATACATGGCGTGCAATATTTCAACTGGACATGGAAGCGCAAGTCTTCGAATCGATGTCCAAACGCGACCATGGCCAGTGTTAATGGCAAGTGTGGAAAGACGTGGGAAAGACAACTGCCCCATGTGCAGAGCACAACGCGCAGCCGTGCGCGTTGAGGACGCAGGCCGGCGGGGAGATGGAGCAGGAGGGTGGCGACAGAGCGGAAGTGGGGCAATGAAGTGGAAGCAGGGCAATGAAGTGGAAGCGGGGCGGTGAAGTGGAAGCGGGGCGGTGAAGTGGAAGCGGGGCGGTGAAGTGGAAGCGGGGCAATGGAGTGGGAGCAGGGCAATTGAGAGGCAGGGGGAAATGGAGCGGCAGCAGGGCAATGGAGCGGATGGCAATGAAGCGGAAGCGGAGTGATGGATCAGAAGCAGGGCAACGGAGTGGGAGCAGGGCAATGGAGCAGGAGCAGGGCTATGGAGCAGGAGCAGGGCAATGGAGTGGGAGTGGGGCTATGGAGTGGGAGCAGGGCTATGGAGCAGGAGCGGGGTAATGGAGTGGGAGCAGGGCAATGGAGCAGATACGGCAGCGGGGGTGACTGAGTGTATGGTAGTGTGTGTACAGTAGTGCATCAGGAATGAGTGCCACAAGGTGAGAGCGGGAGTGGGGGAGAGACTGGGGCCTGGAGAGGTGGAAGTGCCACCATACAGGAACAGAAGGGCTGGTGAGATTGTCAACAGGAGAGTCACAGTGAGGGAATGAGTTGGTGGGGAGCGCGAGTGCCAGAAGGGCCAGAGGAGTGTGAGTGGTGTTGACAGTTCCAGTGCTGGAGGAGGGAGAGTGTTCAAAGAGTGCGAGTGCAGCAGTGTGAGAACAGTGCTAGAGTCGATGACAGTGCCGGTTCCAGAGGAGTGCCAATGCCAATGCTGACAGTGTGTGCTGGAGGGTGCATGTGCCACAGACAGTGTGAGTGCCGGAGGAGTCGCAGTGCCAGAAGAGTGCCAGTGCCAGAGAAGCACAAGTGCCACTGACAGTGCCAGTGCCTGAAGAGTGCCAGTGCTGGAACAGTGCCATGCCGAAATAGTGTCAGTGCTGGAACAGTGCCAGTGCAGCAAACAGTGCCAGTTGCACAAGAGCGCGAGTGCTGCTCACAGAGCCAGTGCCCAAAGAGTGCCAGTGCTGGAAGGGTGCCAGTGCCAAAACAGGGCCAATGTTGGAACAGTGCCAGTGCCAGAAGAGTGCCAGTGCAACAAGAGCGTGAGTGCCAGAGTGTGATTGCCTCTGACAGCGCCAGTGCCCATGTATTGAACATTTGGGATCTTTCACTGGAAAAATATCCACAAAGTATAAGATATTCAAGTTGGTGTTTGTGAGATAATGATGGAGGCAATATTTTGAATACTGCACATGCAGAATGTAAGTGAAAGTGGAAATATTGGTGCATAAAAGATAGGAGATATTTGGAATATTCTATGTGCAAAAGGTGAACAATTGCCAGAATTATCCAATATTTTTTGTTAGGGGAAACATGGTTAATATTTGAGATATTTCTCGTGAAAAAAAAAACAGTGGCAAAATTCAAGGTTTTCCAGTAGGCTTTTTGCAAGAAAACATAGGGTTGATATTTTAGGTTTGCCACATGGAAAATGTATGCAAGTCTCAGAATTTTCTACAAGGAAAATGGGGGCATTGTTCAGGATTTTGGAATGATTTTGTCAATGGAAAATGAAAAGAAGAAAGAGTTCAAATAATATGTTTGGCAAAATGTAGGAAAATTTTCATATTTTCCAAAATGTTCCTCTGGAACTGGGACTTCTGAGGCACTGGTCCTCATATCAAAATTTTCCTACATTTTGCCACACATATTATTTGAACTCTTCCTTTCATTTACCATTGACAAAATCATTCCAAAATCCTGAACAATGCCCCCATTTTCCTTGTAGAAAATTCTGAGACTTGCATACATTTTCCATGTGGCAAACCTAAAATATCAACCCTATGTTTTCTTGCAAAAAGCCTACTGGAAAACCTTGAATTTTGCCACTGTTTTTTTTTTTCACTAGAAATATCTCAAATATTAACCATGTTTCCCCTAACAAAAAATATTGGATAATTCTGGCAATTGTTCACCTTTTGCACATAGAATATTCCAAATATCTCCTATCTTTTATGCACCAATATTTCCACTTTCACTTACATTCTGCATGTGCAGTATTCAAAATATTGCCTCCATCATTATCTCACAAACACCAACTTGAATATCTTATACTTTGTGGATATTTTTCCAGTGAAAGATCCCAAATGTTCAATACATTTTGTCTCAGGAAAAATGAATTGGAATATCTGGATTTTTGCATCTATTTTTCATGTGGAATATGCTCTATAATTTCTTTATTTTCCTTTGAAACAATTTCCCATAATATCTTGAATTTGCTCACATTTTGAAGGTGAAGAATACTAAATATTGGCTACATTTTCCTTCAGAGAGATCTCTTCTAATATTGTAAAATTTCAGAACATTTTGCAGGTGAAATAGCCTGCATATTGAATACATTTTGGCTCTAGAAAAGTTTTGAAAGATTTTGAAATTTGCTAGTGGAAGAAGCTAAAGATTCCATACATTTTCTCATGGGGCACATACCATGAAAAATTCAAAATCTTTCCCAAATTTTACATGGTGGAAAACCCATACAAAATTCCAAATATTCCCCACATTTTCCACCTTACAAAACTTCTGGGAAAATTCACACTTTTCAAAAGATTTTGCAAAA
>MU134592.1:102740-115710 GCA_015039355.1 Ramaria rubella
CACGGGGTACTCTTTTTACATACCTTATAAATCGAAGAAGGTGATCGTTTAAAGTTTTAGAAAGTTTTGAAAAGATCTCGGTTTTACATAAGTTATACGTCCGATAAAGTGGACGTTTTACAAGACTTTAAAATGTTATAATCTTCTCTAGAGAGACTTCCTTTTACATCGGTTATAAATCATAAGAAGTGGAAGTTTTACACTCGTTTAAGTTCTATAATACCCTTTAACAAAGTTTCCTTTTATTTCTTTAATATCTCGTATAAGGTGTACTTTTTATCTACGTTTTTAGGTCTATAAGGTTAAGTAAAAAGGACTCTGTTTTACATAACTTGTAAACCCTAGAAAGTGACCTTTTTATAGGTGTTTCATATTCTATAAGTTCAACCACAAACACTCTATTACTACCTCCGTTATAAAACTTATGACGTGTACGTCTTACATTCACTTTCACCTTTATAACCACGTATTTTCTATCCTCTATAAACCTTATAAGATACACGTTTTCCACTTGTTAACGGTCTTAATAGGTTATAAAAAAACAATCCCCTTTGTACCAATTATAAACTCTATAAAGATCACTTTTTTTTTTTGTCACCGTTTTAAGTTCCAAAAGGTCATCCGAAAAACGTTCTTTTGTATCCCAACTATAAAATCCAAACGGTGTACCTTTTACATACGTTCAGAGTCTTAAAAGATGTTCCTTTTACCCCCGTAACAAGTCCTAAAACCTTACTAAAACAGTTACCATTTACTTTCCTTCTCAAGTTTATTATACACACCCGTTTTACATCCTTTTAAAACTATACTCCTGGTCACGGAGTTCTTCAGGGTCAAGGTCTCCTTGTAAAACCTTTTATACTTTTAAAAGGATGTAAAACGGTTGTATAATAAACTTGAGAAAGAAGAAAGTAAAAGGTAACTGTTTTAGTAAGGTTTTAGGACTTGTTACGGGGGTAAAAGGAACATCTTTAAGACTCTGAACGTATGTAAAAGGTACACCCGTTTGGATTTTTATAGTTGGGATACAAAAGAACGTTTTTTCGGATGACCTTTTGGAACTTAAAACGGTGACAAAAAAAAAAAGTGCTCTTTATAGAGTTTATAATTGGTACAAAGGGGGGATTGTTTTTTATAACCTATTAAGACCGTTAACAAGTGGAAAACGTGTATCTTATAAGGTTTATAGAGGATAGAAAATACGTGGTTATAAAGGTGAAAGTGAATGTAAGACGTACACGTCATTAAGTTTTATAACGGAGGTAGTAATAGAGTGTTTGTGGTTGAACTTATAGAATATGAATACCATGAAAAATTCAAAATCTTTCCCAAATTTTACATGGTGGAAAACCCATACAAAATTCCAAATATTCCCCACATTTTCCACCTTACAAAACTTCTGGGAAAATTCACACTTTTCAAAAGATTTTGCAAAAAGTTTTGCAGTGAAAAATTCATTGTGGTCTCTAGTGTGTGTCATTAGCCTCCACGGTGCCAATAGAATGGGGATAAAACTCCTTGTTCCAAGTACGATAAATGGCCAGGACCGATGACTTCTTCTTTAGAAGCCCTTCTATAAGATACTGAAGGTAGTACTCGAAATTATCTTGATACGGAATATGCGTTGAGGCACCTGTCGGCTGCAGTTGATGATCGGCTGAGAGTGCAAACCGAGCCTTAAAAAATTATATATATTAAGTACTACAGGTGGACAGAGGAGTTATGTGAGAATAAAATAGACTCACATATGTTGCTGTGGCTGCAATTGCACCTGGTGTAATGGCATCCCAAACTTCTTCTAGGGTGGAATGGCAGCTACTTACACTTCGTCCCTTCACAGATGATGGGCCACGAAGGAGTGCCGAGTACATGTGCATTAGATAACACAATAAAGATCAATAATTACTGAAGCCAAAAAAAGAGTACATACCTGGAAAAGAATGGGATTTAGAAAATAGTATTCTTATTGTGCCGGCCCTTGTAATTAGTGTTGCTGCAGTTCAGCTTTAAGCCGGAGCTGGACCATTGCTTCGGCTCAGCTACCTGAGCCGAAGCTTCAGCTTTCTTCCGGCTCGGGCTTCAGCTCGAGATTAGACCTCAATTTGAAGCTGGTGTGAGCCAGAAGAAAGCCATCACCGTCGACTGTGGCGACAACTGCGGGCCCCGCAGTCCTGGTGCACCAGTGGTTGCTGAACTGACTCAGTTTGGCAACTGCTGGTGCAGCCAGAGGTTGAGCATTGGGAATGTTGGCACCAGCCAACGTTCCCAATGTTTGTGCTCTATGCCATCTATGTGGATGGCATAGAGCACGAGGCACTCGCTGTAATAACTGCCAGTACCTTGCTGGTGCACCAGCGGTCGCCGAACCGACACATTTTGGCAACCGCTGGTGCAGCCAATGCTGCACCGTCAAGTGTTGGCAATGTTGGCTGGCAGCCAACGTTCCCAATGCTGGTGCTCAGCTTTGGCTAGCCACAGCTAGCCAACTACTAGCCACAAGCTGGCTAGCCAGTCGAAGCTGCAACTAGCTGAAGCTTCAGCTACAGCTCGGGGTTTTGACCTTGGCTTTTCGAGCCTTAGCCATGGCTCAGCTAGCCATTAAGCCAGTTAGCCAAGCTGTGGCAAGACTACTTGTAATCCCTGTACAGGATAGGTGCTAACACTTTATATTTACCTCTTTCATTGGCTTCGACAGTCCAACCAATAAGGTCCTTGAATTTGTCACGACGTCGAACTGGGTCAGCAAGATCGTTATCGAGGCACTGGAAAATGGCTGTTCCTGCCTCACAATGAACATGAGTGCTCCCATTGGAGCATTGTTGACTCATTGCTGATTTAAACTACAAGTTTAAATGGCTTAGAGGTTTGCTGTGCAGTAGCATATAATGACAAAACTTACATTATTCCAAAGTGTGTCACCACCAAAACCGTCATGAAACTTTGTAGGCACAATCTCGTGCAGGTCCACAAGCTGTCCCTGCAACTTGAGCTCAGACATTTCAAAACGCTTGGTTGGGTCATAGTCTGGATTCACAGCCATCTTGAACGTGCATTCAGGAGTTTGCAGCCATAGCATTCCCATGTAAGTGAACTTGTGTCCCGCGGTCTCTATTTCCGATTGTTCCTTGTTGTTTGAAATGCATGTCCTACATCTGCTTTGTTTTGGAGGTTCAGGGTTCTCAGTCATCGCATTGGCAAGTTGCTTTCATTTCTTTACAAGTCTGCCCTGGAGCGCATTATTTGAAGCTTGGGACATCCGGAGAGCCTGGAATCAAGAAACATTACAGGTAAATAACACTTCAACAATGTCATAATATGTTTACTTACCTTCCAGACAGACTGTGGTGAGGCATTGGGTGATAGTTCAGGACAATTCTCCTTGTCACTGGATGATTGGGTCGCTGAAGATGGATCTTCGTCTGACGAGAAGATAGTTTGATTTTTTTTGATTCCATGACATGCCTTCGACGGTGATAAAAGCTTAGAATCTGAGAGCAGTGGTAGTCTGAGGGAAAGGTGATGTCATTACTCCTCATAACACATGCTAAATGTGTCAACCTCCAGCACGTGTCGCTATGTCTTCACCACCAGCAAATGCTGACCTTACAGCAGACCAGTGTTGGTGCAGATGGTGTGCAAGTGCCCACAACTATCGGCATTTCGACAAGCATCAAGAGGCATGCAAGTGTGAGTACATTATTCATAGGGCACCATCTGGCAGATCTGTCAATGCTACTGCTGGTGCAAGGGTTAAAGAGTCCTCAGACGATGAGGGTATGTTGTTCACTTACGATTTTTATTCAAATTA
Source organism: Ramaria rubella (assembly GCA_015039355.1). NCBI lineage: Eukaryota > Fungi > Basidiomycota > Agaricomycetes > Gomphales > Gomphaceae > Ramaria > Ramaria rubella. Next base: position 106,549 of record MU134592.1, read on the forward strand.
TTGATTTTCAAATGAGATAGAATGTCAACAACCACATCCTCAAATCAATGTATACAATTACTTACCACCGGCTGAAGGTGAGCAGCAGTACCAAGTCACTTGAAGCGTGTCGAGACCTGACAAACTTAGAAAATGCATTCAACCAAGATTCCCAACCATCATCGCTAGATCCAGAATCTGAGGATGAAGACCCTAGCACCTCAAAAGAATCAATGCCATCAGCGTGTGAGCTAGCTTCGAATCTGTACATTGAGGTCCTCCATCATCCTCACAGTGGGAATGTAAGGGGAACCCCTCATATTCCTCCTTTTTATTCTCCTTCCCCTATTCTCCTCTCCTATTCATGTTCACCCATTCTATCCCCATTTCCCTTTTATCTCTCCTTTCTCCCTGTTGTTTCTATCTAATATTCCCATTTCCTTCCTCCCCTCCTCCTTCCTACTCACTTCTACAGCTGGGGCTTCTGTTCACGATTTAAGTGCCCACTTACATGTGCAAGTTGGAATCTACCTGGGCTACATCACAGGTCACGTGACTTCCATTTTAAGCACCCAAAATGTTCAGTCTGTTCGGAGTCTTTCCTTAGTTAGTAGCCGCCTCGGCAGTGGGAGTCCTTAGGCTTTTCTCTTTGGATTCCCATCTGCTAGGCTATAGTGTGATATTCCACTAGCCTTGGAGGTTGCCCTTATAGGGAAGTCTTCTGCTACCATGATCCCGCTGGATCGACCCATACCAACCACCCAGCTTAATCAGTCTCCATTCACCGCTTGTAAATCTGACTGCAAACCATGGGCACCATTCCGGAACCGTGCCGACTTTGAGTTTGCTGAGGAAGCAGTGACACAAGGGTTTCGTGCAGAGACAGTAGACAAGCTCCTTGCAGGATACCATGGTCGCTGGGCTAGCCACACCAATCTCACGCTACACACCAATAAGGATCTGCAAAACTCTCTCCCAGCCGCACGTAAATTTGTAGTTCAAGTGTGTATTTTAGCTCCCTCGTTTATCCATCCTCCTGACTTCATTCACAAGTTCCAGGACGGTGAAGTGACACATGAATACCAAGGGAAGGAACATACTTTTCGCTTCAAGTTCCGTGACCCTTGGGAGTGGTTGTGCGATATATTGATGGATAGTACACTATCCGAGTCAATTTGTGGTACCCAGTTGAGAAGTACCTCCATAATGGTCTGAATATCACCCGCATCTTCGATGAACTCAACTCAGAAACGGAATGGTGGGATATTCAGGTACGTATCTCAATATGTTCTCGTTATATTGGCATCTAATCAAAGCATTCCTAGGACGGTTTGCCTCAAGAAACAGGCCTTCCACACTGTTTTCTCCCCCTCCATCTCTGGCTAGACAAGAGAAATGTTTCGAAGACAGTCACGAAGCACCCAATCATCCTGCGTCTGGGGTTCTTGCCCAGTTTGATCCGTAATGGCTCCGGTAATGGAGGCGGAGTGCTGGTAGGTTATATGCCTGTCGTTTGTGCCCCAGTTTTTCTTCTCTGATGATTTCTACTCATGCTAGTGCTTTTATATAGGTTGGAAATCCAAATGAAGATGCCGGCAGTGAGGATGACAGTGCAGATTCGGTTAAATTGGCACAATTCAAACGAGAGGTATATCATAAAATCCTCGCAGTGATATTTGGACCACTCAAGCGACGTTCACGCTCTGGAGAGGCCATCACTTGTGGAGAGGCCGTCACTTGTGGAGATAAGATCACTCGAGTCACTAACCTGGGATTTTTAATTGATTCCATTGATGGGGAAGAGGCCTGCTCTACCTGCAGCACTCGAGGAGCAAAAGCTAATCACCCATGCCCTAGATGCCTTGTATTCAAGGAATTTCTTCACAAGCTCTCACAGCAATTCACCCCGCGAACACAGACAAACATGCAAGAAGTGTATCGCCAAGCGCGAAATGCATCTTCGCATGCTGCAGCCGAAGCAATGTTGTGAAACGTTGGTCTACATCTGATAAAGGTACGTCATAAATTGGTATGGAGTTGAGCTACTTAAATGGTGTGTATAAACAGAACTTCTTTTGGCGTATGCGCCACTCTGACCCATATTGCGCCTTCTCTTGGGACATGCTGCATGCTTTCGACTCAGGAGAATGGGGAAAGCACCAGTGGCCCCTCCTTCTCGAAATCCTCAGCCCAGCTGACCGAACACGGCTGTCCAAGTAGTGAGTATCGATTCCTATATTCAAAACGCAGGGGCACTAAATAAATTGCATAGTATGCATCAAATACCACGGTGGTGAGGCCTGAAGCACTTTAAAGCTGTGTCTACCACAGATTTTGCTGATGGGAACAGCTATCGTGACATTCTCAAGGTTTGCAATGCTCACATCTTATATTTAACCGAGCTTTGTTAACGTGTCCTGCGTCAGTGCATTCTACCCTGCGTCGTCTCTCTTCTGCCGCAGAATTCTAATTTTATACATTGCATATGCTCATGTGCAGTTATTCGTATGATTGCAGGACTCCATGTTGTCACAGAGTCGCAAATCCAATATCTGTCGGAATCTCTCACTAAATATGAAACACATTGTACAGTATGTATTTCAATCTATATTAATATTTCAAGTACTCCTCTTATCAATCCTGTGTAATAGCGAGTGACGAAGGATTATGGGAAAAACTACAACTACCCGAAGCACCATGGTCTCACGCACCTGGCTGATGACCTCCAACGAAAGGGTGCTACCGAAAATTATACTATACGACCTGGCGAAGGTTTTCAACAAGAAGTACAGGAAGCCTATGATCAGACAAATTACCGAAACACTGAAGAACCACAGGTGAGCGCTGATTTTCAGTACATGGATCAACAGTGTATTGAATGTTTCCAGAAATAGATGGTCCGCATTGACGAAAACCAAGAAGCTATGGCACACATTCGAATGGCCATTGATATGCAAGACAAACGGCATCAAGAGGCATTTGCGGTTGAAAATGCCACCGACGATGGTGAACCACCCCCCGAGCCGGTGCAATCCGAACACCACTGGCCTCTCGGTGCTCGTCAAAAGAAAATATATGCTCGTCAAGTAGAGGAGCAGAATGGAGATGCAGCCTTTCGACACTTCGATTCTCGTTTGCAGACGTTTCTCGCCGAGACCTTGCCAGAGGAATCCCGCCCCTCAGAACACCTCAAGGTATGTTATCCTTCAGATCTGACCATTCACTGTGCCGCCAACTTTTCATTCAGATCACACCTTACCGATGCGTCTACCTAAATTACAGGTCTCTGGAGGACTGGACAGTAAAGCAGGATATCCTGCGATACAACCCATGCTTCCATGGCAACGAACATTATGATTGCGTGGTCATCAACACAGAACCCTTGACATTTGGACGGTTACAATACGTGTTTTCTTGCCAAGATAACAAAGGGAGGACGTGCGACCTTGCTCTTATTCGCATTTTCCAGTTAAGCAATGGAGCCCTGCCACCAAGTGGGAGGGGTGCCATTTTCTAGAAGAGAAAAAACTATCGCTTCGCGATGCTGAAATATCTACTACGCGGTTGTCACATGATCCCGACCTTCGAGAAGAAGGTCGGACGGTATTATCTCAATGACTTAGTCGATGGTGATGCATTCTTACGATTTTTTTTAAACAAAAGACTTGAATATTAATTATTTACCATCTACATGAACAACAAAGCCTTTTTTTAATCAATGCGAGATTCAGAACCTTTCTCGGCCTCATTAGGACCTCGCCAGGACCTCGCCAGGTACAGGCCAAACTTGGGATAACCTAATAAGGGTCCTGCTAGGCTAGCGGGGAACTGGCGAGGACCTAGACAGGTTTCGCCAGACCACTAGGCCTGCTGAGGCTTTTTGGATTTTTGCGACAACCGTATCCCTTAACGTTGCACCCTGCAGCCCGTCGTAGACCCCCACACCAACGCTCTCATACCCGCCCCTCGTACACTCATCCCGCTCCAATGCCAGCTGAAACCACACCGCACCCACGCCTCTAACACCGATTCTGGGTTCGGCTGCTCTCTTCCCACCTCACCCGCAGAATTTTAATTAAGTCACCTACACTCCGAACGCCTTCCGTGAAGAACGCCTCGCCCGGCACGCCGTCGTCCACCTCAACCTCGTCTGCTCCGTCAGACGCATCATCAACTCGCTCCTCTTCCAGAATTGCCTCCCTCCTCCTTCATAGGTTTCATTGACGATAACTTGGACCCCACCTCCCCTTCCCACCCATCCACCCCAACCGCCCACCGCCGCATATTCTCAACCGATACTCGCCGCCCTTCCATCCCCACCCCTCTCTTCGCCACCACATTACACATCGACCTCCGCACCCGCCTCGAACTCCTCTTCACCCTCGAGGACACACATATCAAGCAGCTAGTCGCAGGCGATGACAACGAGAGGAGACAGTTGCCTATGGTGTGGAGGGTGGGCAAGGGGGCTGCGAGTGCAGGTATAAATGGAAGCGATGATATCAGGTCCGGCTCGGCGACACCTACGCCGGCACCACAATCACGAAAACAGAGGTATCAGTTAACACGCGGAATAACGGAAGATGGTGCTGGGCTGCCTCGCGGAGGGAAGCCAGAACGGTGCGTGCCCATGTTAGCGTTCGGGTTTCCGTTCACCTCCGTGTCCATATTCTCATTCATAGCTCCGTGTATATCCCATCTCAATCTCACTCTCCCACCCCACAACTACTAACGACTCTCTCCTTCACAGACTCCACGACATCCGCCACACCCTACGCCGCCAACCTCCGTCCCAGTACACGTCCTCGCCGCCTGCCGCGCAGACATTGAGCGCCTTTGGGGCGACGAGGCCGTCCGTGCTGAGTTACAATGGCTAAACGGCGAGCTCGAGGAGAGTTTGGAGTTACCAATGCATTGAGTCTTTGGTATGCTATCCGCCCACCTATGCCTGCTAGTTACTCAATCCCCCGTCTTATGTTGTTGAATTATATCCCGTCGGACGATTATGTGCTCAAGCCTCAAGGCGCAGCTAAAGACGCTCGGCATTATTGAGCATACGTTTGCGCTGGAGACGGGTAAGGAGAACTTGAAGGGGATCGATTGGAAGACATATAACGTCGGCGGGTGAGTCGCGTCCCGCGTCTTTGGGGTGTCTGGTGGTTTGGGTCGTTGCGGTTTTTCTTTCTCTCCTATTACATGTCTTGTTGTCATTTAGAAGTCTTTGCTTTTTTTTCAGCATAATCGCCGTAACAAAATTCCGCGAATACTAACTCATTTCTCCACCATCCACAGAGCACGCAGTCAGGTACGTCCCGTCCGATACGACTTTCTTACGATGCTGACGTTAACAGAGTGTCCATCAATTTGGGATGGGCGTTTGTAGCGGCATGCCTGGATGCCCTATTTCCAACATGATAAGGACACCCTTTTATATTGCAACGCAGTCCATCGAGTCGCTCGGCGGCTATTTTAATTGCACCTTCACCTTTTGCTCTTCTCGTGTTTTTTATTATAGTTTCCAGTGTCTGCGCTCGATCCATCGTTTCGTGCATCATGAACCGTCTCACAACAGTTTACTCTATTTCGAGTTCGACAGGGAATTCGTCACGTTCGTTCTTGGGTCGTATCGCGTTGTGTGGGTTGTGTTATCGCAGCCGTGTGTGCAGTGACGTACATACGAAATTCACTGTGGGAGGGGTAGAGTGGGATGTGTCAATGGCGTGCACTCTGTCGCGGTGCCAGTTGGATGACATTTCAGTATTCAGTGCATGAAGTTATGTTCTGACAGGTACGCGTACTCGTAACCCAAGGTGAGTCCGAGGCCGAATTCTGAACCGTTTCTTCAAAGCATGGAATCTCCCTTCAAATAGTTCCTGGTGAGCCCCGGTGAGAATTAGCACGGACGAGGTGTGACGATAACGGACGCCATCGGAGTTGTTGTTGCCGTAGGTTCGGTACAAGCCCATTCCCCGGTTCAAAGTCCGTAAACTCCGTTTGCCCTTCGAGGAAGGGGGCTTGGAGCGAACTCCGGGTTTAAAGGGGTACCTTTTTCACATCTCCCATCCACAACTCTCACTGTATGACTTCGTCAACTTGTGAAAGTCACTCCTGAGATATATCACTACAACTTTGGTGGCTTACTTCAGCTCCAAAAAGTCAGGCTGAATTGCAATCTGGTGTGAGAACACAGTGAGTGACAGGGTTCTTCAATGGTTTTGTGCCCATGAAAGGCATAGGCCTTGCCTTGGTGGTACTGAAAATTTTTATTAATGTTTATAAAGTATGTTTGAGGCCTTTTGACAACTCCAAACCCCAACAATGTTATTGGAGGCATCATTTGCATGCGGCCATGGGTTCGAATTGTTGGATGGTGCATGAGAAGAGCAGATCACATGACTATTCCATACTTTCATATATTCTGCCACTGAAGATTCAGGCAAACAGAGCTCATATAACTCTTTCAGAAATTATTTTAAGATGATACATAAAGATTGTATCAACTCACAATAATTTTATCACCTCAGATCTCAGATTTATGGCCCAATCATGCTGCAAGAGACTCATTGCAGCTGCATGCTCAATAGCAATTGATTTAGAATATTAATTTTTTATTCTGAATTGAGGGAAATACTCATGTACATATGTATTTTACTTCCATGAAAAAAAAATTGGGAGAAAGGGATAGGGTGGTGTGGCAGCATTGTGCAGAGGTACCCCCCCTGGAGCATGAGTTTGCTCCAAGCCTCCCCCCTGGAGATTGAAGCTCTGCCTTCAAGGCTTGCACCAAGCCTAGTGTTGCTGCAGGTTTGGCTTGGTTCCAGCTAAACCAAGAGCTGAGCTGAGTTTTAGCTGAACGGAGCTGGATTTTTCAAGCCAGCTGCACTTTCTCTAAACAGCTCAAATGAGTGTCTTCCTTTACATTGTATTTAAGGTCCTAGAATAATTGTAATAGATACAAAGAATTATATTCTGTAATAAAATACTCTTTAACTGCTCTTGGGAATAACCATGGGCTCATCAAAGTATCATAGCTTGGCTTGTAGCCATTGGGATTGAAGCTGGCTTGTCCTGGGTCAGCTTGGCTCAGAGCCAAAACCGAGCTGTGGCAACACTAGTCAGAGGCTCTGCTGTTGTCATACAGCATCCTCAGATCTGGACTATATCTGATTGGTGGTTCAGAGGATATGACAATATTGGATGGAGAAGTGAAAGTGAACAGACCATGTAAGATGAGATCAGACACATTTGTACTAGTTTAAAATTAATAATTGCTTTGTACTACAATGGATGTGGGTGGACAATAACAGCCTGGCTGCTACTACTATGGAAGGGAGCAGAGGAGAACAGACCAAATTGGATTCAATGAGATGAGAATGAATGAGATCAGACATGGACAAATGGGAGTGGATGGAGTGTTCAAGAGCAGATGGGGACGTACAAATGCAGATGGGGCATACAGGAGCAGATGGGGGAGGAAAAATGTGGACAGGGGCATACAAGAGCAGATGGGGGCATAGTCAACTAGATGAGAGTGGATGGGGACACTGGAAAGCAGAGGCAGACATGGGCAAACAAGCAAAGATACAGCAGAATACATGAGGGAATTATATGTACCATGAAACCTACCACAGGCCTCCCTCACTAACCCAAACTTCAAACAAACTACTTGTTTAATTTAGCAAGGCTTGCAAATTCTGTCTTGTATATCTAGTTTGAAGTGAATAAGATGGTTTTTTCAATGGATCAATATACAAATACTTTTTTCAGGGACTGGTCACTTTCAAAAGCTGCACACACAGCACCTCTGGTCATGCCAGGATGTGTGACAATGTAGTCTATGCTGAATAAATTGCTGAAGTGAGTAGGTTAGTGCCACGAAAGACAAAGGAGATAAAATAAATACTAAGGGGAGGGGCTCTTGGTCAGTTGAAACTTTGCCTTGCTGCCAGGATTCTCCATGGCAACTGTAATATGGGCCATATTATCTGCTAGCAGAGAATTTTGGTCATTTGAGGGGTTGGGAATTGTAGACATTGGGATGGTGAATAGTGCTGGCAAGGTGGAGCACAAGACAGTGGATCAGTGTTTGAGACAGGCTTGACATGAGTAGCAGCAGAAGAAGGCAGGACAGCAGGGAGGGCAGGATCAATGGGGGGTGTAGAAGCGATACTGGTGTTGAAATTCTAAGGTGAAGGTAAAGGCACTGGCAAAATCAGGGTACCAGTTAGTATTTGGGGCATCTGCAATTGGTTACTTACCTGCAGATGGGGATATGGCTTGTTCAGGGACTTCCAATGTGTCATGCAGTGTGCCATTATTGATGGCAGGGTTAGGTTGAGTCTTTCAGATGCTATTGAGAGGGGCAGGGCCATCGTGAGAGATTGGGTGAATATATATGTGCATAACATACACTCACAGTGGCATGCAAATTTTGATCCATGTAGCAATGGAAAGATGTGTATAGACCTGGCTCAGTGGGTGATAAACATCAGTATAAATTCTTACTTGACACAACTTGAATGAGGGGCAGGTAGGTCAGAATGCGAGCGTTTGGGGAGGAGATGAGGAATGGGTGAGGATGTCTCAGTGTCATAGCTTGCAGGTCCATTAGTCAACAATGAGGTGGCTGAGTTTCATCCAAAGGTTTGATAGTTGGCGATTCTGAGGGTGGATCTACAATAGGCTCAGAGGTTACAGGCAAAGTTACTGTTGGGGAATCAAGGGTATTCAGTGTATTGATTACAGAAAGAGAAGAACAGGGGGGCAGAGATGCTTGAGCAGGGGATGAGAGCAAGGGACAAGAGGGCAGGAGTGGAGAGGTTTGAGCAGTGGATGGAGAAGAAGCTGTATCAGTGGAGGATGTAGTTAGAGTGGATGTGCATGTCTCAGTATGTGACATCATCAATGTGGGTAACTTGGCATGGCATCTGAATAAGGCATGACACAAGTGCAGGTGACCTGTGGGTTTTTCACAGGTACATCCGTGGGAAACCTGTGGGTTTCACACCCACATATATTTGGATAAACCGCGGCCATGGATGGGATGCAGATGCAGGTCTAGGGCAAGAGAGCTCAGGTACTCGGACAGGTATACCTGGGCTTTCTTACCCTAGTCACCACCACAATGTTAGTATATATCCACACACTTGTGGATATATACTTACATTATTACACTTCACATGT